>CBVK0101316672.1:0-16987 GCA_900067695.1 Picea abies | reverse complement strand
AGAGTGAAAGACTCGCTAGAATGGTGGCAGCTTATCTTTGAGAAGAGATGTGTCTGCTACTCGCATTCACAAGAAGATGATTTTACAATGACGCTCCAAAGGCCTTTTTATCATAAAGAAAATCCAAAACCCTAACCCCGGAAGATGAAAAGCCAACATTTTTGTGGACCCCGTTTTGGGTAGTTTGGTGTATCAACTTCTCGGGCGCGCAACTTTGGCATACGATCTCCATTTGGGGTGAACAATAGCTCGTTGGAAAGTTGTCGTCGAGGAGATTCATTTTGGCAGCTCAATCAGAGCCTTTGGCTATTATTGAGAATCTCAATCCCTAAAAACCTTCATTTAGGCCCTCAAAATGGCCCCAAAAGTTAAAAACTGCTAAAAATAGTAAATTTCCAAAATTGCCAGAAAATTGTTTTGAGCCTGATGGAAAAGGAAGTACAGAAACGGCCCTAGAAGTATAGAAAAATGTACCGACATGAAAAATTCCAAAATAATCTAGTTGGATTAGGTGGGCGGCCACCAATATCCACCTGGAAGTTGTGTAGGGCTTTAGACAACCCCAAAAGTGTAGAACCCACAATTAAAAAGAATTACAAAAGAACATGTTGAACTAAAAAATGTCAAGAGGAGCCAGCTGGAATAGGTGGGTGGCCACCAATATCCACCTGGATCAAAAGGACTACTTTTTTTCTATAGTTTTGTGGTTTCATGTCCATTTACAATCAAACCAAAAATAATATTTCCTATCTTCTGAACCTTTCGCTACAACCGCATCATAAGGTAAACATACCCTAAGCAAATTCTATCATTTCATATTACAAAAAAATTAATTTCATCCCTAAACATCATTGAAAATTTATAAAAGAAAGGGCATCTCATCACAGAGATGACCATCAAGAAACTCCTGAGATAAGAAAGATCCACCATCCATAGTCAAAGCTTCTTTCGAGAGTGCACCAGGCGTGGATTTTAGCTCCTGGTAGATATGTGAAATAGAGTGCCACTCAAACTCCTCCAAAAAAGAGTGGATCTTCCTCAACATAGGATGAAAATGCACCACCTGCACTTGCATTTTTCCATTCACCCAATCTGTCACCACCTTTGAATCACCAAAAATCTGAAATTTCCTCAGCTTTAAGGAAGTTGCTAAAAAGAGCAAATCCCATGGAGTAGAAAATTATGCCTTCGTATTAGATACATGGCCTGGAGAATGTCTGAATTTGAAAAGATGATATGTTGTAATATGTAGCACAACTCCCACCCCACACTTAGGGGGATGTCCCTGGCTCGCACCATCAAAAAACCCCATGGAATACCTTCCACCATATCAGGTATTTGGGCCACACGATTTTTTGAAATTCTTAGAGTACATTTGAATTTGCTTGATAGTTTTATTACCCAGCTTGCTACCACCTCTGGATGAAGAAATATGTCCTAAGAAATGCACAGATTTATATCCCACCATATTAAGTAAATTAAAGAACATGGCAAAGAAGAAAAATATTGAACCACAATCTCAACCTTCCAATAAGAAATCCAACCTTCCAAATATCCTACGAGCGCTGCAACATGTGCTTTGAAATGAACAACAACATTGGACCAAACATGTTGAGCAAAATAACATCGCACAAACATATGAACAAATGACTCAACCATGGACTTGCACAGCGGGCATATGTTCGACCCTACCCAACCTCTGCGTGTACCAACATCCCATGTTTAAAGTTTTGTTTCGAGATCAAGCCACAAGAGAATCCTCATCTTTATAGGAGCATGCATCTTTCATACCACTATCCACCGCCACTTTTTTTCACCAGGAAAGAATTTTCCACTATTTGTTGATACCCAAGTTTTGATGTGTAGTTGTTAGTTTATTTATTCGTCGACCAACAAAATGAGTCCTCCACCTCCTCTTGAATAACTATGAAATTGGACCTTAAATTATCTACCAACCTCATCCACTCATCGTCCATTTCACCTTCAAGGCCCGTAACTGTTGCAGAGAGCCAATTCATCCTGTTGATGACATCTAATCCTTGGACTCTGACATCCTGAAGGGTGAAGATACCCTTGTTATGGAGTAGCGAAACTAGGTCTTCAGACATCTTATGGACTCCCAAGGATCCTCGTCAATTATAATACTTCTCCCATTTCCAATATGCCAGACCGTCAACTAGCCAATCAAAGTGAAAGTGTCAACAAGAACTTTCCAAAGGATAAAAAAATTTGTGACTATTTTTTGGGGGATTTGAAACCATTCTTCAAAAGAACGACCAGTCAAATGCTTGGAAACCATGACCTTTCCCCGTGACATATTATTTTGAGTGACCCTCCATAGGATTTTAGCTGCTAGAACCCTACTAAACCAGACTAAGTTTTTTATCCCCTAACCCTCCAAATCCTTGGGCAAGGCTAGACGTGACCGTTTTACCAAAGGAATACCATTTTCCTCCTTCTTCCCTAACCATAGGAATTGGAAACAGGTTTTTCTTATTTTCATAAGGATCCCTTTTGAAATTTTAGCAATCAAAGCCCAATAACCGAGATGCTACTCAACACGGAGTTGATAAGGACCAATCAACCTCCTCTAGACAACCATTGATCCAAATGGATCCAGGAAGGCCTACAAATCAAATTTTTTGGAATCGAACAAAACCAGTGCCATTTCGTCGAGCTTGTCACGTTGATTTCTTACATATGTTTTTTTCGAAAATGGACACCGTATGGAAAAGTTGTCACGTTCTGATTGATTTCCCAAATAGGCAAAAAAAAGTCAACAGTCAACAGTCAACATGCCATGATGTTGACGTTAGCAGTAGGTCAACATGAGATCATGATGATGTCAGCATGGACATGTGGCAACATGAGGAGGTGACACGTGTCACTCATTTTTGGAATTTTTAGGCTGAGTTGGCATGGTACAGATTTTGACACATGGCACCGTACAGATGCTGACACGTGGCAGGCTCAGGGTACGAAACGTGGTTGTATGAACGTGACATGGCACCAGCGACAGCATGACACGTGGAATGTATGGTAGTGATGTGGTAGGATGACAAGTCGACACGTGGCGTACGAGATGACGAGGTGGTGACATGGCAATCTTGATTGTGCACTGACTGTACAAGTGACTGGATTGTACGGTCCAATCACAGGGTGACACGTGGCCCAATCAGAGTGTGCCACATGGCACCCCAGATTTGGCTGGTCAAAAAAAAATTTGTTACAACCTCCGTAAGATTCGACCATGTGACCTCTTCCACAGCCCAAGACTTCAAAACAAGCGTCATCCATACGAGCTACGATGGTTCTTGTTTAAACCTATGGCAAATATTTGTTTTGAAGTGATATGGGTGGATTTTTGGGGATAAGCCCCGGTCGGTGGGGGCCAACGCTCGGCCACATGGGAATCCCATAAGACCAAGAGCCCAGAGGAAAGGGGTCTGTGCCCAAATGTTGCTAATTTTTGGGTTTTTAACCATATATTAAGATTTTTGAATGATTTCAGCCTGATTTTCAATGGATTTTAACCATTTTTGGGGGATTTGGAGCCCAAAAAGAGGCCAGATCTTGGGGAAAAGTTGGGATTTGATTGTCAACTCAGAATCTATAAAAACCATCGGTTCTTGGTAGCCTTATGAGGTTCAGAAGCAGCAAAATGATGAAGAATTGTAATGTAAATTCTAACCTTGTACAATATCTACTGCAAACTGATATTCAGAACCCCGCGCGCCCGGCGCAGGCGCTCAGACACTACTACTCATGCAAAGAATATAACACATACCCAACATGTAAAGCCTAAGCCATTTTTTTATGTAGGGAAACCATTGAGGAAGCGAACTTTGGAGGCCATTTCCGGGAGATACACTCAACCTTTTTTAGTGTCGTCAGTTGTGTTAGATTCTTGAAGTTGAGCAGAACATATCAAGACTAGTTTGTAATCCTTTTGAGATAGTTCTAATGTAATTTTGCAGCATTAAAGATTAATAAGAAAGCCTCCCCCACTAAGACATAGGCCCGGAGATGTAGGCAACCTTGTCGAACTCCGTTAACAATATTGGCATTATAGTTTGTTGTTCCTTATGTCTATTTTCTATTCTGTATTCTTTATGATGGTTGCAACATTCTTTCATTAAAATCTCCTTCCTCATTTAAGTTTTTTAATGGTAATTTAACACATTCTTAAAACTCTCCAAGTCTTTTAAAGATCATTTTCGGATCAAGTGGTATTAGAGCAGGTTGACAATTGGTTGTTTGAGTTTGCATGATTACTAGGGAAAAGCTAAGTCGTGGTGAAGGTGAGCTTGTAGAAGGATATCCAGAGATTGGATCAAGAAAGAGGACATATCAAAGTGAGAAGATGGCATCTGAAGAAGGAATGTCCCAGAACAAGATAGAGTTTCAAAATACTTTCTTCACCATGTAAGATATGGTAAAGGTATTATATATGATTACTTGGAACAGAAGAGGCCTTTTCAAGGGGAATCTTCAAAGCAAGCCAAAAGTGAAGAAGGATACGATCCTCTTAAAACTCCTCCTTCACCTCCCTCATCTCCATCTTCTTATTCTTCAAGTACAAGTTCAACTTCTACCACAAGAAAACATTCTCATAAACATAAGCATGATATGCCATTACTTAAGCTTGATGAAAATTCTAATTGCCCATGTATGATGGGAAATTCAATGCTGAGAGGCTTTATAATTGGGTCAGATAGATGGAATTTTATTGCAGTGTGCAACAAATCAAACACGAGGCAACACAAATCAAATTGGCATCACTTCGTCTTGCAGGCACAACACTCATCTGGTGGCAGAGTAAGTTGCAACATGGTACTCAGCAAGTTGGTAATGTATTTCCATCATGGAAAGATTTTGTTTTTGCACTTAGAAAGCAGTTTTATCCTTTATGTTATAAAGAAAAGGCTTTAATTGAATTCCAAATTCTTAAACTAAGAAAAGGACAAACGGTGCAAGAATACACGGATGAATTTCGTAAGATGGCATTAATGTTTAAATATTTCATTACATACACAAGAAACTCTTATGAAGTATATAGGAAGTTTACCTGCACATATTCGTAACATTGTATTTATGTTTGGACCTACTAATCTTGATGAGGTTTATGTTCAAGCAGCATATATTGAAGCAGGGAAAATAGGAATTAGTGTATCAGGGGAATCGTCTTCAAGGAAATAAGACAAAAGAAAGGGGAATGGAAAGAAAGTAAATTCAGCGACAATGAAGGAAGAGAAGCTCTCTTGCAAGCATTGCAAGAAAGAAGGGCATGATGATGACCATTGTTGGCAATTGCACCCAGAGAAGAGACCAAAGTGGTTCAAAGAAAGGAAAGGGAGGTAAAATGTTGCAACAGCAATACCACCAACAGACTTGGGGTATGATTCAGGTGATTAGTCCAAAATCACAACAGTTGGTTTGACAGGTAAAATTGGTGATGGATATGATTCTAGAAGTAAATTGTTTCATATAAGGGTCATATTGAAACATACTAAGATCAATACATTGATAGATAGTGGATCTCAATATAACTTAATTTCATAGGAAGTGGTTAAGAAATTGGGATTAAACACTAAGAAGCATCATAAGCCTTACTCACTTAATTGGATAAGCAAAGATCATAAATTGCCCATAACAAAGCAATGTATCATAAAATTTTCAATTACCTCTAAGTATGTGGATGAAGTAACATGTGATGTGGTGCCACTAGAAACATGTGGAATGGTCTTAAGAAGCCCTTATTTATATGATCACAAAGCAATATTCTATAGGGAACATAATCAATATCACTTAACTAAAGAAGGCAAATCACATAAAAGCAAATCAGTCTCTTCAAACAATGGAACAATTAAAAAAGGCAACTTATGCAAGCAATACACCTATAATTGTGGCAAGTCAAGAAGTTGATCTTAAGCATGAACATGAGATGGTTGTAAAATGGAAGTTCAATCATACTTTGCTTCAAGATAAGTTAATGTCGTGAAAGCACATCAAACATATTAGTTCATTTGTAGTCATATTTTTTATGTTATCGTTGCTAATGTTATCTACATGGATGGTAGTGGATTCAGTAAGATGTGAACGAGTTCAAGTGGCTAACAATATGCTTTCAGTTGTCATGGTTGTTTTGCAATTGATTATGATGCAAAAGGTGCACAGGAAAGAGTTTAAAGACAAAGGACAAGTGGGGAGGCCTATTCCACACTTGATGACTCGTTAATACCCTTTTGGAGGACCAAAAGGTCTTAGCGGGGAGGCATGATCCAAATGGATCCAGGAAGGCCTAAAAATCAAAGTTCTCAGAATTAGAGGAAACCAACGCCATTGAGTTGGGCACATTGTGTCGATTCCAACCATATATTTTTTTCTGAAAATGGACACTGTATGCGAAAGTTATTGTGTTTTTATCAATTTACCAAACAGGAAAAAAAAAGTTAAAGTCAATAGTCAACAGGTCGTACTGTTGACGTCATGATGACATCAACAGGGACACATGGCAACACGAGGAGGTGACATGTGTCACTCATGTTTTATGTTTTTAGGTTGAGTTGGCACTGTATGGATTTTGACACGTGTCATCCTACGGATGTTGACATGTGGCAGGCTCAGGGTATGACACGTGGTTGTATGGATGTGACATGGCACCAGCGGCAGTATGACACATGGAATGTATGACAATGACATGGCAGGATGACAGGTTGACACGTGGCATACGGGCTCACTGTGCAGGATGACGGGGTGGTGACATGGCAGTGTTGACTGTGTGTTGACTATACAGGTGATTGGATTGTACGGTTCAATCATAGGGTAACACGTGGCCCAATCAAAGGGTGCCACCTGGCACCCTGGATTTGGCCAATATTGGCTGATAAAAAAAAATTGTTACAACCTCCGCAAGATTCGACCATGCAACCTCCTCTATAGCCCAAGACTTCGGAACAAGCGCAAACCATACAAGTTACGATGGTTCTCATTTAAACCTATCACAAATATTTGTTTTGAAGTGATATGGGGGGATTTTTGGGGATAAGCCCTAGTCAGCGGGGACCAACGCTTGGCCACATGGGCGTCCCATAAGACCAGGAGCCCGAAGGAAAGGGGCGATCGCCCAAATGTTTCCAATTTTTGGGTTTTTAACCATATATTAATATTTTTGAATGATTTCATCTTGATTTTCAATGGATTTTGGCCATTTTGGGGGGATTTGGAGCCCAAAAAGAGGCCAAATCTCGGGGAAAAGTTGGGATTTGATTCTCAACTCAAAATATATAAAAACCAAAGGTCCTTGGCAACCTTAGGAGGTTCAGAAGAAGCATAATGATGAAGAATTGTAAATCCTAAGCCATTTTTTATTCAAGGAAGCCATTGAGGAAGCGAACTTTGAAGGCCATTTCTAGGAGCTACGCTCAACCTTTTCCAGTGTCGTCAGTTGTGTTGGATTCTTGAGGTCGATCAAAACACAATAAACCAGTTAGTAATCCTTTTGAGATAATTTTGATGTAATTTTGCATCATTTAATATTAATAAGAATGCCTCCCCCACTGAGACATAGGCCTGGAGACGTAGGCAACCTTGCTGAACTCCGTTAACAATCTTGGCATTACGGTTTGTTGTTCCTTATGTCTATTTTCTACTATGTATTCTTTATGATGGTTGCAACATTATTTCATTAAAATCTCCTTCCTCATTTAAGTTTTTGAATGGTAATTTAACACATTCTTAAAACCCAACCAAGTCTTTTAAAGATCATTTTCGGATTAACCATCGATGCACCTAGAGAGATATCCTCGATTGATTATTTTTTAATCCATAACTAGTCTTCATAAACATAAGAGTTTGGCTTGAGATGGAACCCAATATATTTTCAGCCAACATCAATGACACATTTAGAAAAAGGGAAAAAAACAAGCCTAGATGTTCCTTTGCTTCCTCACTTAAAGCATAAGTCTGAATTTCATATTTTGCCATATTGATTTCCATACTTGTCGCTACATAGAATGATTCCAACACATCCTTTGTTACCTAAAATTCTTGCAAGGATCCTACACCAAAGAGCATAACATCGCCAACGAAAAGAATATGAGATATAAAAACAAACTTCGTGATCTTTAAACCTTTTAGGATCCCTCTACTTTTGGCATTATTAGGATCTTGCTTAAACCTTCTGCCACAATAAGAAAAAGAAAAGGGGATAATGAACACCCCTGGCACATACCTCTCGAAGAATGAAATAATTGGGAAGGAGATCCATTTATAAGGACTGCAAATGAATCGATATAGCTCATAATCCAATTTACTGTTTTGAGATTCACCCCCATCTGAATTAAGGCCAACCTAATAAACATCCATCTTACTTTATCGTAAGCTTTTGAGAGATCAAGCTTCAAGACAATCGAAGGCATTTTTTGGGACTTGATAGACTGCAAGGATTTCTAGGCTAACAAGACAGCATCATGTATTTGTCTTTTGAAAAGGAAACCAAAATGCTCCATTAAGATGATTTTACTAAGAATGGGCTTGAGTCTATTTACAATGACTTTAGAAATTAGCTTGTAGATCAAATTGCAACATGAGATAGGTCTAAAGTCCTTAAAAGAGGAAGACTCTATTTTTTTTGGAATGAGGGTTAGGAAGGTCTTATTTAAAGAGGTTAAGATTTTACCTAAACATTGTGATTCTAGGACCACTTTTAAAAGGTGTTCTTTGACTATGTCATAGAATCCCAGCAAGAATTCGACAAGGAAGCTATTTGAGATTGGGATTTTTCTATTTTTAAAGTCGAAAGGGTAGTGAAAAATTCACCTTCAATAATATATTCTTGAATCCCCTCATTCATTTCCTCTAAGATGGATCTCGAGAAGAGGTCAATCACTTTGAGAATTCCCGCAATAGGGCAAGCTACATATTCCTTAAAAATGATAGAAAACAAGCTTTCCTCGCCTCCAAAATATCTACGTGGGATGGTTTCACTTTCCCATTTTGGTCTTTGATTTCCATAATTGATTTGCGACTCTTTCTAAATTAAGCATACCTATGAAAGAACTTTGTATTGTTATCGCCTTCCTGAAGCAAAACTACACATATTTTTAGACGCCACTTAGATTCCTATGAATCCAGCAAAACCTATTTCTTATTGAGTAACTTTTCGAAGGATTCTTCTTCTGCGAACGATAGGGAACCAGTCAACATGTCAACCAATAAGGAATTTAATTTTCTTCGACATCTCGAAGAAGAGCTTGAGATTTCAAATTATAAGTGAGGGCTCAGATATTTGAGACTGTTATTGTTTTCAAAATATTACATGCAAATTGATACATGTATGAGGAACCATTCGACTATGACAAAGAGGACCAAGAATCCTTGATCAAAATCCTATAATATTCCTCACAGAGCCAAGATTCATTCAATTTAAAAGGGGATGATGGCTTTAGCCCCCTTTTTTCAATTTTCAAAAGAATAGGCATATGATCGGAAGCACCTCTCGTTGAAACCCATGACCTAAATATCCATGGATTTAATAACAAATCCTCATAAATTAGGAACCTATCCAACCTTTTTTCCACCAACTTCTCACTTTTCCTGTTGTTTCTCCATGTTTGAGACGATTTTGACGATTCCATATCTAATTGTTTGTTTTTTTCAATCCAATGGGAAAAAAATCCTTCTTGGGAATCCTTGTGTGGATGAACCCCTCGTACTTCCTTAAGCGAAATCGTGAAATTTATATAACCGCCCATAATAACATTTTTGGTTGTCGCAGTGCCTAGCGCACTCAACCCCTCCCATAAAGGGATTATGTATGCATATGGATTGTATACATTTACCATCCTAAAATATGCCCTGAGAGAAACGTCCTTAAGCTCCACCACTAACCCAAAAGAGATCTTGGAAGTCGAAAAAGCTTGAAACCATGGACTCCACCCAAAAAGGAGCTCCCAAAGAGACCTTATGAGTCAACGGAACAATATGACCACTCTTTTAACCATGAATTAAAAACCTCCACCACTTCATTTCCTGAACACCTAGTTTATTGAATTAAAATAACATCGAGCTTATGAACATGCAGAATCATTTTGAGGGATAGTAACTTTGGGGCACCCCCTACCCTTTTTTCAATGTAAGAGAGAAAGATCTTTGGGATCCATTATTAAGAGAAAACCTCATTGTAAGGGCCCTAACGATAGTAGTTTGTTTCATGTTCCTAATATATTTCTTTGCTTGCAACTGTGCCAAATAAATGAAAGACTTCCTCCCCACCTTACCCCCTAGAGCCTTATCAAAATCCAAACCCCCCCGACTGACTCCATTATGAGCCTTCTTGACTTCCGACCTTAGAAGATAGTCAAATTTGAAAGAGAGTTTTGACTTTGGACTAGAAATTGATTCAATAGAAAGAGACTTAGAGGGATGACTCATGACCACCCGGGGGACACCTCATGCATGTGAAATGAGATGGGAATGACTCGTAGAAAAATGAGCACAAAAACCCTCCAATGAAAGAAATTTTTCCTTTGATGCAAGGCTACAAGACGATGAATTTACACCTAGGGATAAAGGAAATCAGGAAGAATAGGGGGATTCCTGAGGGGTGAAAGTTTCATCATTTTCCTTATTCAATAAAGAAGTGTCAGAAGTCTTACCTTCTTTTGCTTCCACAGACTTTGACGTAGGAGTGTCATCATCCTCCCCTCTCTGTTGGGATTTTGGGATACTCTGAGAAACCACATTATTAATTGACCTTGAACCGTTGTTACTTTGCACATCCACCACCTTCCTTTTCCAAATCTTCTTGAACGGTGGAAAAGACGAAGAAGGTCTTCGACAATGAGATAAGAGATGACCCACTTCATGACACCCATAACATCTAAAAGGAACTCTCAAATAATCAATCTATTACTTCTACTAAAATCCACCCCACACCAACTCCAACTCATCGAGCAAACCTTCCAGCAGATCAACCTCAATTTGAAGCCACACCCATTGTTTTCCTATTTTTTTGTCCCAATATAGCTTGCAACCACAGAATTTCCTAATTTTGTTTCCAATTTCCTGTAAAATATCTTCCCGCCAAAACACCATAGGAAGGTTTGGGAGGATATCCCATACCTTGGTAGGAGTTAAAGCGTTATAGGATGTATCGAAATTAATGGTCCACTCTTTCAACATTAGCCCAGGGAATCAAGATTGACTAAAAATTTCTTCCAAATCACTCTGCAACCTAAAAATGAAATAGATCCAACCCCATGATAAGGTGTGGAACTCAGATATATATCCCACTACGCCTAACTAGTTGTTATCGATCGAGGATTGCAAAGATACCATATTCACAACTTTTCCACAAAAAATCCCTATTGTCTTTCTACCAAGAAAATTCGAGATGGCACTAATGGAGATGTCCTCACCCACAACCATCTTCCTCCACACCTTCTTCACTTTCCAACACCTGCTCTTGGACACCCCTTTTTTGTATGGGAATCTGACTGTGATACCTCCCCGCTCACCACCTTTGCCTCTACACTGTGGACCTTCACCACAGACGAGGCTTCAGAATGAGATATAGACAAATGATAATGGTCAAGGTCATTTCCCTTACCTTTTGTTGCATGCACTTGATTGGAATGTGGGGCGGTGCATTGATGGGAGAGATCAAACCTGTCAAATGGCCTAGAGAATTTTCTGCCATTGGGAAGTGTAAAACCCAAATCCCTGCCCAGATTCCGATCTAAGTGACTCAAAAACCCTTTGGGAAACTCCCTCTTGATACGTTTCACTTACATGAAATCGTCATTTGTGTAGAATATATCCTCTGTACACTTGATGTCACCATCAAATTCCAACTCCTTGTCCTCCATACAATGCTTGTTGAGAAATACTGAGAGGGGGGGGGTGAATCAGTATTTNNNNATAATAGATTTTTTTTTTTTTTCTTCACTAAAAACCTTAGGCTACTTTGTAGAGACCAGTTCTTGTATAGTCTTTAGAAGACAAGAGTGCATCCAGATATCTTTCTTTATTCATCAGATGTCTATTAAGCAATAATATAGTGCAATAAAAAAACAAAGAAAACCAACGCACATGAGTAAGACACATGAACACCAGGATTTAAGATGGAAACCCAAATCGGGAGAAAACCACCGCTGCAGTTGTCTCTGTCTTCAATGATTATTATTAAGAAAACATTCTACAACAGTGTACTAGTGCAGACTCATACTAGTACACAGGCTTCTATCTGCAGAAGGCTGCAACCTTCTCTCATTTACCAGCCTTTCCTAGAAGGGAGCTTCAACCCCCTGAAAATCGCACTAGTTTCTACTGGTAAGATGCTTCTACTGAAGGCTTTAACCCTCAGAATCGTTGTTGATCACGTTTCATAAATTTTCACACTGGATCAGACAGATTCAACCCCTAGATTCACCAGAGTTCTATGCACTAGCCATCACCTTCTTTTAGAAGAGACAGTTCTGACATCTTATTAAGACTGGTATTCCGAAATCACATCAATACACAATTTTCTAGTGACTATGATAACTACTACAATTATCTCTTAAGGAAACACAGATCTACTAACTACAAGACAGCTACAAAATCCTCCTAAACACACATTAACAATACCATAAACCTGGAGATGATACCTCCACTCTCCTAGTTACTAAACCCACGACAGAGAACTCTTTGACAGTGTATATCTACCACCCAACTTCCACAATGAGGTTCCTCCCTCCCCAAAACCTTCCGTGCGGCCTACACAAATGAGCTCAGCAAACTGTAGATGTCCCTACTATCAAAAACTGGCCTCCACGTCCTGCAAAAGACCCCTGCTACCTGTCAAAATCCTTACCACCTTACCGTCCTACTTTCCTTCTTCGGATCACCTGTAGAAAGGGCATCGACCCCTTCTTAAGCCCATGGGTTAAGGAACCGTTCAACGCTCATCGGGTCCCATATTTATTGCTCGAGGGAAATCGGGCCCCTTTTTAAAATTTGAATTAAACCTACGCGCGCCTTTTTGAATCGGGTTTTGACATTCCATACGCTAGCCCTCCTGAGCTTAGCTCCCGGTCAACGTGACCGTCACACCGTGACCAAAACCTTACCCCATTGGGGCTACGGGGTTTGTGATGCCTCAATGCATACACCCACGTGATTCCCGGTCATCCAAATCTCGACGCTCCTTTATGCTGACAGTTTTTCTCCACTACGTCGTTATCCTCCTTCTCTGCGCCCGATCCTTTGCCACGCGTCCTTCCAGATGGACGGCTCTTGATATTTCCATGGTTTTGAGACCTGCAAGTCCCGATGCCTGGTGTCTCGTATCTCCGATACGCATGATCGCGTGACACGTGTCCTTCTTCAGACGGACAGCTTAGATTAACTCTCGGGATTTCGAGACTTTCGATGTCTCAACTTTCTTGTCCTCAGAAACTCCGATTTCCCGATGGCCAATATCCCGACTCTTGCAGATCCCCGACTTCCTTCGTACTCCTGACACGCGTCCCACCGAATGGACGGTTTAGATTCTGCGTCAGGGTTTCCTTTAGAGATTTCCCCGATCCTTCGTTCACAGGAATACCGATTTGCCAATTCCCGATACGCTAGTCCTCCGACGAGCCTTTTTCCTGCCACCTGTCCTCCAGGGCGGCCCACACGCTATCGGGAAATCGCATATCGCAATTTTGCGATGTCTAAAGCACTTGTTCACGGGACTTGGGAAACTCCGATTCCCGATTCTTCGATGAAGCACCTACTACCTGTCCTCCAGGGTGGCCCACACGCTATATGCCTTATCTTCCTCGCAGCTTCTGCAGATCTGACGGCTGTCAGCGACTTTCTTCAGCGATCATGCGCGCCCATCCAAAACTCAATACACTGATTTTCTTACAGAAAACTCTACATGAAAACTCTTTTGCCTCAGCCTTTGCCATCAATGACAATATTTCCAACAATCTCCCCCTTTGTCATCGATGGAAATACTCTACCTCTGTCTTTTTCCTCCCCCTTTGACATCAATGGCAAGGAGTGGACAGGACCATGCTCCCGCTGAGATCGTGTTGCATCGTCATAATGATCCTTTTCAGATGACCAAGGCACCCCCATAGTCAGAGCAGTTAGAGATGCTTATCAGCACCGTACAACCAATTGAGACTTCTGTACTTAGGTAGACCTGATCCTTTGCATGGCAGGGACTACTCCCAGTTTTTGGCGGAGATATTCGAATGCTTCCCTGGGTAGAGGTTTGGTAAATATATCAGCAACTTGTTCTTTGGAGGCAACATACTCCAATTTCACCTTTTGCTCAAGCACCTGTTCTCGTAAGAAGTGATATTTGATGGGAATGTTCTTGGTCTTGGAATGCATAACAAGATTCTTTGAGATACTGATGGCACTTGTATTATCACACATAATAGAGATAGGAGATGAACATTTGATTTGAAAGTCTTGAAGGGTTTGCATCATCCAAAGAAGTTGAGTGCAACAAGATGTTGCAGCCACGTATTCTGCTTCTGCTGTAGACAAGGCAATGGAACTTTGTTTCTTGCTGAACCAAGATACTAACCGGGGCCCCATGTAGAATGCACCACCACTAGTGCTTTTGTGATCATCAACACTTCCAGCCCAATCTGCATCAGTGTATGCATGAAGAGTAAGATCAACATTCCTTGGATACCATAGTCCAAAATCTTGAGTTCCTTGTAGATATTTGAATATTCTTTTCACATCTTGAAGGTGAGACTCTCTTGGATTAGCTTGAAATCCTCCAACAATCCCAACTGTATGCATAATGTCTGGTCTTGTCCCAGTGAGATACAGTAGACTTCCTATCATAGATCTGTATTCTGGCTTATTCACCATGGGAGAATCATCATTAGAGCTGAGATTACACCCAGTTATCGTTGGTGTACTTACAGGTTTGCAATCTTCCATGCCATACTTCTTGAGGATTTGCTTAAGGTATTTTGTTTGTGATAGGAAAATGCCATCTGTTGCTTGTTGCACTTGTAATCCTAGAAAGAACACTGATCGCGATTTCACAATGCACAAATCCCTTGTCACCGGGATCTCCGATTTCCCGATGGAAAAAGTGTCGACGGCGCCCGATCCTTTGCCACTAGTCCTTCTAGATGGACGGCTCTTGATATTTCCAGGGTTTCGAGACCTGCAAGTCCTGATGCCTGGTGTCTCGTATCTCCGATACGCACGATCGCATGACACGTGTCCTTCTTTAGATGGACGGCTCAGATTAACTCTCGAGATTTCGAGACTTTCGATGTCTCAACTTTCTTGTCCTCAGAAACTCCGATATCCCGATGGCCAATATCCCGACTCTTGTCGATCCCCGACTTCCTCGGTACTCCTGACACGTGTCCCACCGAATGGACGGTTCAGATTCCGCGTCAGGGTTTCCTTTAGAGATTTCCCCGATCCTTCGTTCACAAGAATATCGATTTGTCGATTCTTGATACGCTGGTCCTCCGACGGGCCTTTGACCTGCCACCTGTCCTCCAGGGTGGCCCACACGCTATCGGGAAATCACATATCGCGATTTCGCAATGTCTGATGCACTTGTTCATGGGACTCGCGAAACTCTGATTCTCGATTGTCCGATGAAGCACCTACTACCTGTCCTCCAGGGTGGCCCACACGCTATCTGCCTTATCTTCCTCGCAGCTTCTGCAGATCTGACGGTTGTCGGCAACTTTCTTCAACGATCATGCGCGCCCATCCAAAACTCAATACACTGATTTTCTTACAGAAAACTCTACATGAAAACTCTTTTGCCTTAGCCTTTGCCATCAATGACAATATTTCCAACAACGCTTTACCTGGGTTAAAACCAGATCTGAACCCACATGTCCCCTATGCATCGCACACTTGTCACCCACTACACCTTGATGGCCTAGGGAGGGCCCCCTTCCCTACTGCTTGCTTACGCCTCCATGATTGTATCAAAGTCGAACCCTAGGTTTTTTCCATCAAATATTATGAAATATGATTATTAATTTGCATGGAAGCTTTCCCAAAATTTTATGTTTGTAAAAGTATTGTATGTGTTCATTTTTCTTCAATCTTAGTATTAAAGAATATTTATTTTGGATATGCTTGTGGATATATTTTCTTTAAACAATATTTTTCCTTAAGCAATACTATTATAAAAAAGATTATGTCTTTCATATTTTATTTTCATCTTTTCCATACTTTTCTAAAATATTATTAAACTAGAATATGGTTCCCTTTGTAAATGAGAAAATATGTTAAAAACTCATTATCTCTACTGCATAAAAAAAAATTAAAGTGTTTTATCTCAAGTCTTGTTTTACTTCAAAATTGTTATTTTCTTCAATTTTATCGAAGAAATCCAAATCAAAAACAACTTTCATACTTGAGGGTTACCCCCTCTAGCTATTTGATTCTTTCAATAGAGCCTAAAGTGGAGAGGTACTTTGCCTCCATAGGGTGCCTTGGCATTGTTCCCTAGCCCATAATAGCCTAAGGAACAACATAATGGAATGGTCAAACTATGAGTTTGAATTGTCACTATTGCCATCCTTCTTCACATATTCCAAGATCATATTTTCATGGTTGGTCATGCCATGAATGTGCAATTGATATAAAAATAACATTGAATGGTTGGTTACAATTGACAAGTCTTATACCAAGAATGTAAACATACCTAAAATCACCACCATTATGCCTTAAACTCCCACTCATTTTAGTGTACATTTTTATATCCTTCTAATCACCATTAAATCACGCATGTTTCGTAGCCACACACCCATTGAGTTGTGTTGCTTCCTAAAAATATTTCTTCCACTGTGTTTAGCATCAAATTGTCCCCTTCCAATTGTTGGTCTCATGCATCCTCTCTATAATCTATGCATATGTCTTTAAGTTAGAGGGTTAAGTGTCATTGCATACATTGATATTATGCATATCTATTTTCAATGTTCATGTCAAATTATACTTACATTTT
>CBVK0101316671.1:1263-12987 GCA_900067695.1 Picea abies | reverse complement strand
TATTATGCATATCTATTTTCAATGTTCATGTCAAATTATACTTACATTTTATTCCATGGATTTTATATACTTGATTTATTAGTGTATCATTGTAATACTAGATCTACAGGTCATATGGATTTTGGTGGAGATTCTTTAAATGATGAAGCTAGACATAGGGAAAGAAAGGAGGAACATGAGAGAAGAAAAGATAAAAGGATTATGACCTATGAAGGTAGCAACAAGAAGCCCCACGCAAGTTGTAATTATATACTTTATGATTGATGTATAATATTGAAAAATATATATTTATTTTATGAAGACTTGCATTTATAATTTTAATCATTACTTACTATAGTCCATTTATCTTGTAAAAAAGCTTGATAAAAATACTTACAACATTTATTAAAAGTATAACAAAAAAAGAGATACCATACCTTGATATGGATTATTTGCATTCGATGCAACAAGGAGAAAGTTCTAGGGATCTTACTTGTAGTAGACTTGAGCATGTTATCCATGGTGTGATTTATCCTGCATTTTTAGTGAAATTTGGATTAATTGAATTCAATATATTATTTTTTTCATGGTGCTTATTCATTTTATTATGTGCATATTGATGTTGAGCATAGGGAACATACATGAGGATGACTGTATCTGAAGATCCATCTTGGTAGAAGACAAAGAAGATGCAATTATTTATGATGATACACAAGTCACTGATAAAGGAGAGGTTTCGAAATTTGGCAATGACATAATTTTCCATGTTGAAATTTTTGACATTGTCATGAGGGAGTGGTTGAAAGAAGACCATAAACATTGGGCTAATATAAATATTTCTAATAAACATAGAACATTACAACATCTACATAGAAGGTTCCCAAATGTACAATTTAATTATAAATGGGGCCTTCATAGATTCTTCAAGAATATAAAGAGGAGGAGAAACCATATCAAGTGAAATATGTTCAAATTATTCTTCTATGTACTCACTCATGTTTCTAGTCCTTTACCTTTTATATTTTGTTATGTATCGTCATTGGATTTTATAGGTGACTTCATGTTATGTGGTTTTGAACAGATTCAGTGAGTACATTGGTAAGCTCAATAAGGAGGGAAAAGATCTAGACACAAAACAAAGACTATTTGACGTTGACAGAACTATATCTAAAAAAATACTTAATGATTTCTTAAAGGCCAAAACGATCGCTAATGAGAAGAAGACACAAGGAGTGGACCTTGAGACACCACAACAAAAAGAGCACAAAGGTAATTTATCTTGATATGGTTTTAACTTGTTATCTTTCTTTGATGTAATCTTTTAGTACCATTGACCTACTTTCATGGTCATTTGTCGAACATTGATAAACTTAATAGATCTTATATTATCTTCTATACATGCACGATTAGGTGCAAGGAAATTAACAGTTACACATTCTTCACGACAAGCTAAAAGGTTCGCCATTACAGGGTGCTTTGTAAGTTTATCAATATAATCTCATTTATTATGCTAATATACTAGCTTAATATATGTCATTATCAAATATGGTTTTCTCTTATTGCATATAGTTAAACAATTGTAGTCATGAGCTCCCTAATGAAGAATTAAAGAATGCCCCAAGGAATGGTTATGAAAGAATGATGGTATATATGTAGCCCAAGCCCAATGTAATTAATTGTTAATTGTGTGTTTTTTTAAAACCTATAAATAGTTAGAATTATTCATTAATTGATTGAAATATATTATACCCTTCCATATTGAACATGACAAGGGGGGCTAGTAGGGATCAGAGGGCATTGACAATTGTTTAACCCATATGTTTTTTTATTACATCTTTAAATGTTAGCAATTTTTCATTTTACTGAATTTATTCTCATTTATTATGGTTATATATAGTAAGGATGCAGAAGGTTCAAAAGATGAGGAGGGAAAGTGACAACAGTTTAGTCAAAATCTAATGTTATATTCACTTCATTTCCTTATATGTGTACATGTTTTTTCATGCAATGTTGTATAGAAAGTTGACATTTCCCTAGGCTGCCAGTGTACCATTTATTTACATACAAACAAATTGCACAGTTATTTTACAATTAATTTAAAATTCCATCATTACATTTATATATGCATAGTTTTTTGCTTCCATGGTGTGAAATTGATTGAATGTTACTATGGTAAAATTTTGTAATTATGATTATGGATATGTGGTTTTCCTTGTTATCATGTGAAATTAATTGAATATATTGAGCACACACTTATACTGAGAGGAAAGTGACAACAGTTTAGTCAACATCTAATGTTAAGTTCACTTCATTTCCTTATATGTGTACATGTTTTTTCGTGCAATGTTGTATAGAAAGGTGACATTTCCCTAGGGTGGCAGTGTGCCACTTATTTACATACAAAAAAATTGCATGGTTATTTTACAATTAATTTAAAATTCCATCATTACATTTATATATGCATAGTTTTTTTCATCCATGGTGTGAAATTGATTGAATGTTACTGTGGTAAAAATTCATAATTATGATTATGGGTACGTGGTTTTTCGCTCTTATAGTGTGAAATTGATTGAATATATTGAGCACACACTTATACTGAGAGGGGGGGTGAATCAATATAAGGCTATATTTTTATTTCACTTATACTGAGAGGGGGGGTGAATCAATATAAGGCTATATTTTTATTTGTATCATTCATACACCATAATGAACATAATGAAGCAATCACATAAATACAACAACCAAAAGACACAGTATTGTAACGTGGAAACCCTTTCAGAAGAAAACCACAAAATATTTTTTTTATTAATCTGTAGGCACCAACCTATGGTTACTAGGTACCAACCTACTAGAGACTCCAATCCCCACTATTGTTTGTAGGCACCAACCTACAAAAGACATCGATCCCCTCTGCTATTTGTAGGCATTGACCTACAAGAGACACCAATCCCCTCTGTTGTTTGTAGGCACTGACTTATAGGAGACATCGATCCTCTTTGTTGTTTGTAAGCATTGAACTATAGGATACCATGATCCCCTCTATTGTTTGTAGGCATCGACCTACATGAGACATCAATCCCCTTTGTTATTTGTAGGCACTTACCTACATGAGACATTGATCCCCTTTATTGTTTGTAGGCACCAACCTACAGGAGATACTGATCTCCTTTTCCACTTATGTCTGTACAAAATATTATATGTGCTCTTTAATTCTTCATTCACCGGATCTACTCTGCGCTTGCTACTTCTAATTCCGCTCTGCCTTCACCAGATGATCTTTCTTTTTTTTCTACTTCCGCCTCAAATCTACACAGTGCTTGCTTCTTTTTCTTTTTCTCTTCAACTTTCATTTTTTTTGTACTGTGCTCACTACTTTTGCTTTTGCTCTACCTTCACTAGATCTTATTGCTTCTTCTTCTTCTGCCTCAGATCTACCATCACTCCTTTTTCTTTTGCCAAATATATTTTCTAGAACGCCATATCTGATCTTCACCAATATTTAGTTGTCGCTCCTTGAATGATGTTCAATCGTCACACTTCTAATGGTATGCATAAGAATATTACATTTTCACCCACACACACTTTTTTTCTCATAACCCTCTTCTTTATTTATACTTTTCCATAAGCTTTACATGATAAGTCATGTTCTTTTTGAAGAGTCATGACTTTTATTAAAAAATAATTGATCCACCCCCCCGCCCCCCTCTTTTAATGTTTAATTCACTTTTTACCATACCATGGGTAAAATACCACCATGGTTTGTAAATCCATGTGCACAAACCATGTGCACTTTCACTTTTATCCTTTTTAATCCATTTTCATGTTTACTTCACTTTTATGTAAACTCCATTTTCACTTTTACCTTTTTCTTTAATCCACTTCCATGTTTACTCCTCTTTTACTTAAACTCCACTTCCACCTAACTTTTCAACTTTGTTATTTATTAAAGTCACCTTTATATTTTAATCCACTTTCATGTTTACTCTTTTACGTAAAATCCACTTCCACCTAACTTTTTAACTTTGTTATTTATTAAAGTCATATTTATATTTAATCCACTTTCATTTTTACTCCACTTTTACGTAAATTTTGTTTCCACTTAACTTTTCCACTTTTGTACTTATTAAAATCACATTTATATTTAATCACTTACTAACCTTTGACATCAATGACAATATTTTATTCAACAAAATATTAGTGGGGTATTGCATTTATTTATACATGGTTTGTTGTCAAATGGGTTTAGCCCTGAGGAGGGGGGGCATTCTCCTCCCCATTGGGATCAATTCCTACAAGTGACATGTTGAGCTCTTGATGAGTATATTGTTGTGATATCAATGAAAATATTTAAACATTATAAAAATAACAAGTAATAACTAATAACTAATAATTAAATTTATTTTTAAAATAAATTGAGAATAATTAATCAATTAATTAATTAATGATAATTAAATTAATTAAACCATTAATAATAATTGTTGCAAATTTGTTTCTAAAACGACACAGATTTGACATTAGCATGCTTGATGCAAATTGTATTTACTATGACGTTAAAAAGATAATAACACAATACAAGATGAATAATAATGATGTAGAATTGATTCCAACATGACACATGAGTGAGGGGTGGCAAGACAGTGGGGGGGACCTTTTTCGATCCCAGAGGAACTGTGGAATTTTTATACACTTGGGGGTTGGGAATTCTTTTAAACAACCAAGCAAAATCTTACTCGTTATTCCAGGGGTTGGGATTAGCAGTGAAAAGGAGTATTTCTAATTTAATTGTAGTAGGAGACTCCATGATAGTTATTGGGGCTATGATTAAGAAAGTTCAAGCATATCATAGATTAAACTCAATCCTCGAAGATTCAGGAAATAACATATTACCAAGTCCTTTGCAACAATAACAACAAGCTTATGCAATGGCCAATAAGGTAGTCAAGTTCAAAATGGGGGTTTTATGGAAAATGGCAAGAAATCTGCCCATTTTATACCATAACTCTTTTTTAAATGGCATGTAACATCCCTAATTTTAATCCCTATGACCTAGAATGTATTTATGTAAATGTGACTTAGGCCGGTGAGTTGGTATGTCCTAGGTCAAAGAGCCTGTAGTGAGTAATATGGTCGAGGGCCAAACTATGTATATTGTACACTAAAATATATAATAATAAAATACATCATTAGCTGCAAGACAGACAAGGATGGAGTTATAGGGGGCTATGATTCCACAAGAGAGGGGGTTGGGGGCTAATCCTTTTATTAATTATTTATTTTACCCACATTTGTGTTGGGGGGCGGGTGAGTCTCTTGGGGAGACCACATTGTGCCTTGGGTGTCTTGGTTATTTAAACCTTGTTTGTGGGTTGTTTGGGGTTGCTCATTCATTTTATTCATTCTTGCTTGCTTGCTCATTTTTGTGTTGGGTATGGCATGGAAATGAATGGCTAGAGGTAGAGAGCAATAGCTATATGGTTGTAAGGAATTATTGGTGATCTAGGAGGGAATGGATGTTTTTGTGCATGAGAATGATGGTAGTTGTGAAATAACTCTCCACAGATGAGAATCCTTGTAGTTTCTAGCATTGAGAATCCTAACCAGTAACATTGGAGCCTTGAAAAAGAATTGGAACAATCTGAGAGACTGCATTGCAAATAAAGGGGTTCATTTCTTTGGGTTGTGCAGGATGAAGGGGAAGAGAGATGGTAAACTAGGATTGTTGTGTGGTTGGGAAAACTGTGAGAGCTTGGTAACTAATTGTTGTGTGTGTTAGAATCGGCCTAGGACCCATCCTTATGGGTTCATAGCCATGGCTCAGAGGTGACCTACTGTTGAGATTTGGAACAACAATTTCTATGGTTGGGTGGAACGTTTGACGTTTGTAACTAGTTGGTGAAAGGTTTAATTAAAGATAAGTGTTCTTTGTGTTTTCGGTGTAATTTATATTATGTTGTGTATTATTATGTGTTTATATGTGCATGCTTTTTTTTAATGTTGTGCATGGCATGTTGTTCATTTCTTTTATAGTTTATCACGATTCTTGTTAATTACATGCACTGGTTTCATGATTCTTGAATTAAAAGAATGGAATAGAAATTTGAAATTAATCAAAGAAGGAAAATTTGGAAGTACTTGAGCAATGGGTACACGTTTTAGATCAGTATCTGAGCAAATTGTTTTGGGTTTGTTGGTATGGGTAACTCTATAGCGTGGTATTAGAGCAAATTTTTCCGTGGTGCTGATATTGGGTACATTACATCCTTATGCCAAAGAAAAAAAATTCATGGTGTTGATATCAAGTACATGACAAATTGGTATCAGAGATGTAGGTTACAGTGTCAAACCTTCAAGGGCTTGCTACAGGACACAAGTTCTTGAGTGAAATTATTTTTTCTTTAGGATAGCATTAGTGAAGAGAAATTTTGTGGTTTAATACTATCATTATTCCATGGAAATATGTGAAAGTGATTCCTCATGGCCTTAGTTTTCAATCGAGCCCACATTTGCCCGATTTGGGAATCGGGGTCGCAAGTTATGCCTCCTGGAAGATCAATGCACAACATGTGTCAATCTAGCCTTTGCGTGGTTTTCCACTATAGCTATGTGATTTGTTTTATTCCTTTATACCACATGCATGCGGAAGGTTTCGAGTGACCTGTTTATAATAAAAAACGATCCCTTTATTACTTGTGAATGAATCACAAAGAGCCATAGAACCTTGCGGAGTTTGCATATAATGTATCTTTTGTCTACCACCTTAGTGCCCCGTCAATATGCCCAGTTAATGCCCAATAATCATCTGTATATGCCAAATTTCACCCTGTGATAGCTTGTCTCATCACCACGTGTTGTTGGAAGAGTAGAGTAGAATTCAGGACCCCATGCAAAAAGCTCATTCACCGGACTAGAAATCACTTGGGAGCGAAGGGAGTAGGTGGGCATTCTCACTGGTGGACTAGTGGTCACACGAGAGTTAGAGGTGTGGGTAATCAGAGTAGATTCAAGGGTGTTCTAATCAATTCTCGATGGACCGGTGTCGGAGGGGAGTGGGAAGGAATTCTCCCTAGTGGCCTGACCTAGAGGCGAATGGGTGTTTTGCGAGGAAAATCGGTGCTTAGTGGCCCAATGATCCGGTGTCCCAATGGACCAAACCAGAGTTGAAGGGAGGGGAGTCATATGCAAGTGTCATGGGGTGGGGGGAGGAATTGGTGCCCAGTGGCCCGATGGTTTAGTGGACCGAACCAAAGTCATATAGAAGTGTCGCAGGGGAAAACCTGTGTCTGATTGCGAGTAGTTCGAACCAGAGTCGAATTGCGGGGATCTAGATGGAAGCTTGCACAAGGTGACTAGTGGACTAGACCAAAGTCGAATGGCGGGGATTTTGATGGAAGGTTATGTGGGATGACTAGTGTCTTAGTGTCCTGGTAGATCGAACCAAACTTGAATGGCGAGAGTTGGATTGAATATTTTGGAGGGTGACGGGTGGACCAGTGGGATGGTGACTCGTGGACCAGACCAGAGTCAATTGGAAGTTTCACGGGGCACATAGAATCAAGAAGGGTGAAGCACTTCCGGGTGGTTGAATTCTATCAACAGATTGGACCGAAAGCATATAAAGAAATGAGAGGTGGAGAAGCATTTCCCTGGTGGCCCAATGACTGAAGTTTGTCAACCAAATCAAACCATAGAAAAAAGAAGTGAAGAGAGGGGGAAGTATGCGTTGGTGACTGAAGCCATGTAAGTACCAAGTTAGTGCCATATTAGTGCCACTCCAATGCCATGTCAGCCAATGATGTCATGTCAGCCAATGATGCCATGTCAGAAGATTTCCACATAGGCAAGATTGTCCTACATTTCACAAAAAAAAATTGTAAAAGGGATAAAGTTGCAGATTCCAGATTATTGTAGAATATTATTATAGAAAAAAATGGAGAATATTAAGGTTGTTGTGTGTTCACCATTATGAGTATTATCAATGCACGATACAATTTTTCTTGGTTCTTTATGGACTTTCTTCTACATTTGAGAGAATTTGACCTTTTAAAATTGCACCAATGGAGAAAGTGTATAAATGGGGTGAAAATGGATGTTTCAAGAAGCCATAACTTTCAGCTTAGAGATCATATTGAGACACAGGAATAGTCATTGGAAAGATATTAAAGAGGAGAATACATATGCCCACCCATATTTTTGAGTTGCGCAACAAATTGTTCTCAGAAAATTAAAGAATTCCTTTGGTGGCTTGTACGTGAGAAGGGAGAGAGGGAACTATTGATTTTGGGAAGCCATAGCTTTCAACTCATAATTAGGCCTAAGTATAGTCGTTGGAAAGGTCATCCAAGGGACAACATGATGGGATGCTTAAAGTTATCCAAACAAATTTGTAGTTGTTTCCTAAAATTGTAGGAGGAAGTGGAATGGGACTCCATGAACCATACAACTACTTGAAATGGAAGTTTTCCGAAACATTATCAGTTTTGGAAATGTGTTTTCTAGATGATAAAGTTCCATGCCAGATATGAGTATTGAGTAATATTTACCACATATGTTCATGTTGGTGTTTGTCTAATGATATGGATGCACATTTGTAAGTGCAACAACCTAGTAATGAAAAGGGGCTTAGTTTTAATAACAAGACATTGATGATGAGAAAGAAACACTCAAGAAAAAAGCATTGTGTCAAGGCCCATTAACAATAAGACTCGATTTTGTGAATGAATACTTTGTGTGTCTACTATAGAGGATAATTTCAAGGTCTTGTTGAGAAGCAAGAAAAAGCTTGTAGAGTTGGCTGAAAAAATAAAAGGCATACTAAGAGAAGTGTAGAGCTAGAGAATAGGGGATGAAGAGTGGATAAGGGACTCAAGAAGATCATAAAAAATAAAAATAAAATTACTTCCCAATTGCTACAGATTTTGATTGACTTGCAAGGGAAAATTGACAAGGATTCTCATGCAAGATATGAATCCAACAGGTGAAGAATGACATCAATGGGCAAAGATAGGCAAGGTAAGACTTCAGAGTCTTGATGATAGAGATACTTTGATTATTGTAAAGCATGCTAAAAAGGAAAACAAGGACCTCATGAGGTGATGTGTGACTCATTTGATAGGTGAGTCATATATATGTGCCAAGCACATGAGTTCCTGGGAAGGATTTTATCGCTATGACTTAGCTATTGTTTTTAAAAGTACTCAGAGCAAGAAAGCCACTTCTGGTATCAGAGTTCGCAGTGGAAGTAGGGTACAGATGTAGAGAAATCGGGGATAGAATAATGAAGGTTCTTTCATTTTGAAAAGTGCCACTAAATGAAAATATATTTTCCTTGGCAATGCTTTGGTCTTTAGTGGAAAAAGTATGGCTTCACAGGGAATTGTTAAATAAAATAAAGAGAAATATTCCCAAAATTGAAAATTTCCAATGGATAGCTAGAAGTAAGAGCAGGGATGTACAATGATTTGGGTAGTAGGATGATGCAATGTTGTGAGATACCTCATTCCAAGGTGTTGGAATGTTTCATAAAGGTAAATTTGGGGAATGTTTTCCTAAGAGAAGCTTTCGCCAATAGAACACATTGGTTGGATTGCAGAATGGCCAAGTCGAACTTGGTTGGAAAGTATTCAGACTCGGGATTGGTACTACAGATGAGCAGAATGGGGGCACACAAGATAACAAGGATCTGAAGAAATTATATTACAACCAGCTATAACATAAATAAATAAATAAGTGAAGCTAAAACAGAAATGCACTAGAGTGCATGATGCATACAATGAAGTTAGAATGCATATGCATTAGTAGGCATGCTGAGAGTGAATGCTTGGTACATACGGATGTGCATTTATGCATATGTACATGCTTGGATATGCATATGGCATGCTTGTGGACTTATAATAGTTTATTGTTATATACATGCAATAATGATGTTATGGAAATTAAGTACAACTAATGATTGATTATGTTTTCTATGAAAAATGATATAACATGGTTGAAGATGTGGATTTTGTTGTTGCTACATATGGTTGTAGGGCCCCCATTTTCTCATATTGGGACAGTTTATAGGACCCTATTTTGACTACTTACCTAGCCACCTACCCATCCCATTGCCCTATGATAACACATATTTTGTTACTTTGACCTCAAAAGTGCATTTTTGAATTCAAGGTAATTGTATTTGCCTAATGTTGCATTCTTCCTTGTTTAATAGGTAAAATATGCTTAATTTCCTAAGTTAACAAATCTACTGGAATGTTCATGTAGTTTGTTGAACATGTCATACAGTCACTTCAAGGATTAGGATATGCATCGTGCCTTCCAGCTAAATTGACGATATAGGTTTTTTGTAGAATTGTGAACACATGGACAATTACCATCCAGATTGGAAAAGATCTCAATGTCATGAATGCTATCCTTGGTCAACCTCCAACTGATTCCTGTAGTATGCACAATTTGTTGCAATTTCAAGATTTCAATTATGAAATCGCAACGAGTTATTTAATTGTGTAATATGTTGTTGTTGGAATATCCAACGTCCAAATCTATATTGCATAGACTATTTTGAGTCAATTTGGCACAGGCCCGAGTGCAAGAATTATCTGTACTCTTAAATGTAATTATATAAGGCACTCTAGCCAAGAGGAATAGCTAGCATTGAAGGAATAGGGTTGATACTCTGCTTGTACTATGGTTTTATGAATATAATAAATTGGATGTGCGCTCAATCTCTGTGTTGTTGAGTTTGTGAGTAATCTCATATCAAGCATACTTCTAAGAGAACTCGGGAGGCAGGGCCCCCTTCAACTCAGAAGTAGGGCCTTAGATATCTTTCTATTGCATTAGAATTAGCTTTAAATTGGGATTAACATTGTTCCAGAATTGATTTCTGTAGTGAGCATGATATTCTTGGAATGGTTGATTGGTTAATGTTGTTTAGTTTTGTTGTTATAGAATTCCATTTAATTGTTCTTGTGCAATTCAATTTATTTTTTTTGTTGTATGGTTCAATTCATGCATGTAAGAATAGGATTCATGTGCTTGATTTGTGGTTGACATTAATTGGTAATTCTTTGAACAAATAATTGTCAGAGCTACAAGTTTTCATGCAATGATGCTAACAATTCCTTATTGACCTGTAATTGTTCATGGTAATATCATGTCTGCATGCATTAGTTCAGTTTTAATGATTGCTTGGTTGAGGGTTTTCAATCCAGCTAATAAATTGGATTCAAAGGAGTATTGTTATATATATAAACTATATCCAACATGAATTTCTATCTTAGAACATCCACTGTTAGATGAGAAAATGGTTACAGAGTTTATTTCTTTGAGAATTTTGTATTTTTGAGATTTGTTCTACATATGCATTTTTGGTACCTCATAAGTTTACCAACTTGGATCTATAATTAATGAATGAAATTACCACCATATAATTTGACCAACATGTTGGCATCATTGTCGGGGATGTGATTAAGGAGACAATCTCAAAATAAGTGTGCAATCAATTTGTAGTTTTGCAAGACCAACATCTCAGACCTGGAAGTGGAAGCAATAAGATGGATGTGAAAGCCTACGCAATTGCTCTGGTGAGTCTCCACGGGCCCTTATCATGTTGTAACTTTAAGTAGATTTCATTTTTAGAATGATAAATATTGTATGAATAATACTAAGGGAACTAGGGGTAAAAATCCTCAAAAGAAACCTAATCTCATTGTCCCATCTAGTGGTGTTGCAAGGACCACACATTCTATT
>CBVK0101316669.1:0-14126 GCA_900067695.1 Picea abies | reverse complement strand
AACCACATCAAAGCAACACAAGTTAGAGAGTACAAGATGATTACTAGAACTATATAAACATTCATATTTATTTGTAACAGTCCATAATGAAAATTTCTAATTTTAGTCGAAGAACAAAGCCCTTGGACCAGACATGCATCAAACAAATTTCTACGACGAGTATGGTTTGGAAAGGCATCAAAGTAATTCTAGGTGATCGGGCTTGGGTAAGGTATTAACATTCATTTTTATTTATTAAACTTGGAATTGTAATAATGTGGCAACCTTAATTCAATGCACTAAAACCATGATCCCATCACCCTAAATCGTTGCACATACACTGAATCAACTGCTCTTTCCATCACCTTGATTTAGAATCATTGCACTGGGAATCGGCTGAACCACCATCATTTCAACGTTCATTCCATTAATCATTACCTTATGCAATGTGTTAAATTGGATCTTGATGATTTCATTGTCATGATTACTATTAACTATAAGATATCGTAGCCCTCATTCGCCACCATATCATTAAAACCTTCTTTCATGTAGACTAAACCTGTATTGAAAACTCAACCCTGCATCTCTCTACCAAGAAGAAAAGATGAGAAGTGTGCTCGTAATCAAACCCGACGGGGTAGAGTTATTGGAAGCCTACCCTAAGTGCATAAGGAAAATAAAGAAGGTGGGTTGGCTCCCTTTCTTCCAGAAGTATATTGGGCACAACACAGAGGTTACCAGAGCATTCATGTTAGGGTTTGATGGGGGACAAAGGCCATTACCAGAGATATAGAACTCACAGTCTCAGAGGAGGATACTGCCTAGGCGACAAATATTCCTCAAGAAGGAGAGCAATGGTTTAAAAGCATACAAGTCAAGAAGGAAAGTTGGGCTCCATTTTTAAAGCCAACCAGCATGAAAACGTAATGGTCAAAAGGAATATCGCACTACATACTGAAGAGGAGGTATAAGAACTTGCTTATTGTACTACATAAGTATATCACATGTGAGGCATGTTTTAGTCTAACATTCCTCTATCATATTCAGCTCCTACTGCATTTCAAGGGGGAGAAGCTTAATTTTCCTTACTTCCTGTGGAAGTCATTTACAAAAATGGCATCCACCGTGGAAAGAAAAATTTATACCAGAACCATGGAGTAGAATTCGCACCACCTCGGTCTGGTGAAAATGTCGGTTGTGGATGAATTATAGAGGAGAAATGACACTTTGGAGTATTTCCTAATCTGGAACCAGTTTAGGAACCCTCAAGAAGTAAAAAAATAGACAGAACCTGAAGGGACGGAGGCAGAATATGAAGAAGCAGGAGAAAAGTCTGAAGAAAGCAAAGAAAATACCGATAAAGTGGGGGAACCCAAGGAGAATTATGAAGAAATAGTAAGGAGTAAGGTACGGGTGTGGTGTTTAAAGCCGACCTGAACTTGAAAAAGAAGATGAGGATGTTCAATTCATCTCGATCCTTAAGAAACAGACGACGAAAAGGAACAAGGAGGTTTCGATGATGCCTCCTCCACCTAGATTGACAAGGAGTTGAACTGCTAAATTAGTGGAGGGCTCAAGCCAAATGTAGAAAATGACGGAAAAAGAGGTAGTATTTGAAACCCCTCCTAAAAAGAAATGCTCAAGATTTTCTGTTGAGACTATAGTTATTAAAGAACAATCAGAGAATCCTTTTAAATTGCATGACAATACTAAGAAGGATAAGGGTATTGAAGAGATTCAGTCGGGTAGCTTTTCCAGGGGTGAAAATTTGGGAGAATGATCTGCAGATGAATTTATGAGTGTAGACAAGTCAGCCAATAGTAACAAGAAGGTTGGAAGGATGAGAGGAAGATTAGAGGGATAACAGTTTTGGACGAGTGCATAACGAACGAAAATGCGTTGTTTTAGGATTCTAGTGTCCAGATGTAGGAGGAGATATCTAGGTTGAAGAAGGATAATAGACAGTTTCTGAAGAGAGCACAATGATGGTACATGCAGGATACAAAGTTCAAACAACGGAACTATTGACTCAAGACTAGACTTGAAAGACTACAACCAAGAACTTTCGTACTTAATGAGTTCGCTCAAGTAGTTGTCCAACCCTATCATGGAATGTATGGCACCAAACCTAACATTTAAGGGCAGGCCAATTTTGCATAGGGACATGCAACTCCTCGGGCATGGGGGAGACATAGGGCCCTTGTTTTCTCATATCAGGACTATCTACAAGACCCTATTTTGACTACTTACCTAGACACCTATCCATCCCATTACCCTATGATAACACATATTTTGTTACTTTGACCTCAAAAGTACATTTTTGAATTCAAGGTAATTATCTTTACCTAATGTTGCATTCTTCCTTGTTTAATAGGTAAAATATATTTAATTGTCTAAGTTAACAAATTTGCCAGAATGTTCTTGTAGTTTGTTGAACATGTCATGCAATCACTTTTACGGTTAAGATATGTGTCATGCCTTCCAACTAAATCGACGATATGGGTTTTTTGTAGAATCACGGACACATGGATAGTTACCTTCCATATTGGCAAATATCTCAATGTTGTGAATGTTATCCTTGGTCAACCTCCAACTGATTCCTATAGTATGCACGAGTTATTGTGATTTCATGCTTTCAGTGATGAAATTGCAACGAGTTATCTAATTATATAGTCTATTGTTGTTGGAATATCCGAAGTCCAAATCTGCATTGCATAGACTATTTTGAGTCAATTTGGCACAGGCCTGAGTGCCAAAATTATTTGTACTCTTAAATGTAATTATATAAGGCACTTTTAGTCCAAATCTGCATTGCATAGACTATTTTGAGTCAATTTGGCACAGGCCTGAGTGCCAAAATTATTTGTACTCTTAAATGTAATTATATAAGGCACTTTTGCCAAGAGGAATAGCTAGCATTGAAGGAATAGGGCTGATACTTTGCTTGTACTCTGGTTTTATGAATATAATCAATTTGATGTGTGTTCAATCTCTGTGTTGTTAAGTTCATGAGTAATCTTATATCAAGAATACTTATGAGAGGAGGTAGGTCTCCCTTCGACTCAGAAGTAGCGCCTTAGATAGCTTTTCGTTTCATTAGAATTAGCTTTAAATTGGCATTAGCATCATTCTATAATTGATTTCTATAGTGGGCATAATATTCTTGGATCGTTGATTGGTTAATGTTGTTTTGTTTTGTTGTCATAGAATTCCATGTAAGTGTTGTTGTGCAATTCAAATTGTTTTATTGTTGTATGGTTCAATTCATGTCTGTAAGAACAAGATTCACATGCTTGATTTATGGTTGACATTAACTGGTAATTCTATGAACAAATAATTGTCAGAGCTGCAAGTTTTCATGCAATGATGTTATCATATCCTTGTTGACATGTAACTACTCATGGTAATATCATGTTTGCATGCATTAGTTCAGATTTAATGATTGCTTAGTTGAGGGTTGTCAATCTAGTTGGTAAAGTGAATTCAATAGAGTATTGCTAGATATAAAAACTATATCCAACCTAAATTTCTACCTTAGAACATCCACTATTAGATGAACAACTGGTTACGGAGTTTATTTCTTTGAGAATGTTGTGTTTTTTAGATTTGTTCTACATATACTTTGTTAGTACCTCATAAGTTTACCAACCGAGATAGATAATTAATTAATCAAATTACCACCATATAATTTGACCAACAATGGCTTCCATCAATGTGAAGACCCATGAGGGTGGTAGGAATCATGATCAAAAGGATGGTGGAGGAAGCCTATGAGCTTCTACAAATACCAACTAATTAGGTAGCAGCAAGTAGGTTGATAACAACCATGCAAGTATGCATTTGGTTGAGGTAGCAGCAAGTAGGTTGATAACAACCATGCAAGTATGCATTTGGTTGCTTTTGATGCATAAATGTCGAAGGGAATTGATGTAAGAATTCCCTTAGTTAAATTTCAAGATTTAAATTGAAGTGTAATGGTTGAAGGCCTAGAGTATATAAATATTGTTGATGTTAGAATGCATTTAGGTAAAATGTAATTGCATATTATGTTATGATTGGATATGAGATCATAACCAGGTCAAGTCATGAGACATACTTATGTTATAGCAATGAACACCCATAGAGCCAGTCATTTGTGAGACCATGAGATGGTTGGATATGGAAGGGCTATAATGTTATTTGAGTTCTCAATGATTTCCCGTGTATAGTTTATGTTTCGACTACAACCTCTTTGTCGACACTAAAGAGCACTTAAGAATTATGTTCCTAGTGTTGTGTATGGGTTGAAGAGGAAGGTATCCAAATAGTCAGGAAAGTAATTAGGAATAGGTTGGATGATGTGTTGAGGTGTTGGCTAGACCTTCCAACTCACCATGGTGGAATGCATGACATAGATATGTGGTACTATGTAGCCAATGCAGGGATGCATTGTGTAGATGTGGCCATGGGTATGGCACATCGATTTTTTATTTTATTGGTAATTATTCGTTGCATTATGAAAATCATGTGGTGTTGAAAATGCATAATGAATGATAGTTGCATTATATTTAATATGAATACTAGCTTAAGGTGATTGAATTGTTAGTTTGTTACAATTCTAAGATCACTTTCTGAGCTATTGAAAATGTTACAAAGATAGAATGATAATGTGCATGAGTACTAACAATTTGTTTGGCAGAGTGAATTTTGAGAAAATTTCAGGAATAATGGTCTTGGATACGGCAAGGATGTAAGTCATAAAGAAGGTCAATCCTTGTTGATGTGTGAGCCAAACATAATGAGAAGAAAAATCGTGCATGGAAATTTTATTTTCCTGTGTGAAATATTTTGAGAGATTAATAATTACAAATTGTTATGATATGCTAACAATTTGTTTGGTTGCATGGAAATTGAGAAAATTGCAATGAGAATGATCTTGGATATGACATGGATGTAAGACCATAAGGAAGACAAATATATACTATTGTGTGATTCAAACGAATTATGAGCAGGAAGCTCATGCTTGGGAAATTATGTTTTCTTGTATAAAAGCCGAGTGCACTGAAGCCCTGAAGAGAAGTGGTACAACCTGAGGGACTGCAGAGCAAAGAAGGGGGTACACTTCCTTGGGTTGTGTAGGCTAGTGGGGAATGTGAGCTTGTTGGTTGGAACTGCTACCATAAATATAAATTGTGAGATAAGTATGCATGTTTTGGGTTGGAATGCCTATGTATGCATGTTTTTAGGTTGGAATGCCTATGTATATAAGCATTCGGTTGCACTGCATGTGCAGATTAAAGGTCGTAGAGCCTAGCTTTGTAATATTAAATAACATCGGTATGGTGTTGTGCACTGAGGATAATGCAAACATAAGGGGAGGGGGTTGTAGCATCCTCACTTTTAATCCCTATGAACTAGAATGCATTTATGTAAATGTGACTTAGGTTGGTGAGTCAGTATGCTCTAGGCTAGAGAGCCTATAGTGAGTAATATGGTCGAGGGCCAAACTATGCACATTGCACATTGAAATATATATTAATAAAATACATCATTGACTGCAAGGCAAACAAGGACAAAGTTATAGGGGGCTATGATTCCACGAGAGAGGGGGCTAGGAGCTAATCCTTTTATTAGTTATTTATTTTACCCATGTTTGTGTTGGGGGGTGAATGAGGGGGCGTGTGAGTCTCTTGGGTAGACCATGTTGTGCCTTCTATGTTCTTGCTATTTAAACCATGTCTATGGGTTGTTTGGGGTTGCTCATTAAGAATCCACATCTAAGAATCCTTGGAGTTTCTAGCATTAAGACTCTTGACCAGTAGCATTGTAGCCCTGGAAAAGAATTGGAACATCATGAGGGACTGCATTACAGAGAAAGGGGTTCATTTCTTTGGGTTGTGAAACCTGGAGGGGAAGATAGATGGTAAACTAGGATTGTTGTGTGGTTGGGAAAATTGTAAGAGCTTGGTAGTTAATTATTGTGTGTGTTAGAGTCGGTCTAGGACCCGTCCTTGTGGATTCATAGCCCTAGCTTGAGGGTGACCTGTTGTTGTGATTTGGAACAACAATGTCTATGTTTGGGTGGAACGTTTGACATCTACAACTAGTTGGTAAATAGTTTGATTAAAGATAAGTGTTCTCTGTGTTTTCTGTGTAATTTACATTCCATTGTGTATTATTATCTCTGAGATATGTGTTTATATGTGCATGTTTGTTGTTAATGTTGTGCATGACATGTTGTTCATTTATTTTCGAGTTTAGCATGATTCTTGTTAATTGCACGCACTGTTTTCACGTTTCTTGAATTAAAAGAATGGAACAAAAATTTGAAATCAACCCAAGAGGGCGAATTCGAAAGTACCCGAACAATGGGTACATTTCATATCAGTATTCGAGCAGAGCATTTTGGGTTTGTCGGTATGGGTACCTTTACAGCCTAGGATTAGAGCAAAGTTTTTCGTGGTGTTGATACCGGGTACATGAAAAAAATGGTATCAGAGATGTGACAATGTGTTTTTGAAGTAGTGTGGCTCATCCTAGTGGGTGGGTACGCTACATGACAAGTACTATGCATATTAAGGTGTCACCGATGTGCAAGCACTGTCGCCAAGGTTTAACATTTAACATGGAGTGGCCTCGCNTGNAAAAGCACTGTCGCCAAGGTTTAACATTTAACATGGAGTGGCCTCGCATCACTTCGTACATGCTCCAAGCTATGGGAGTGTTTGGTGTTGAAGGTACAGAGTCACTCTATCCTATTGCAAGTGGGATAGTACTCAGTATCATTTCATTCAAGTGAAAAGGTGTTGGAATCTTCATTTTGTTTGGATTTCTTTCATATACTCAGGAATGGTTATGTTTTTACTAGTTTTTCTCCTCTCTCTAATATATTTGGGTTTAAGATTCTTCATGAATATTTGGTATTCAAAAACGTTGAGCTCTGTCATTGGCTCTGGAACCCTAGTTTTGAGCATTTAGTTGCTTTCGGGTTCTATCTATTCACGACTTCGACCATGTCTCTCAATTCTATTTCTATTCAAGGTTTGTTCCACTTTGTTTCAAGTATATTTGCATACTTTTCTAGGGCATAGTCTCCTTCTATGAGAAAAAGGACAAAATCCTTGACCCATACTCTCATATTCAAGGGATCCTCTAGTATTTAGGAAAGATTTTCTTCTTGGCACTTGGGCTTCTTTACATTTTGTAAGCACAAATTGGAGGTATGCCTTTTGTTACTAGTTTGCCTATTCATTATGGAGCCTCGAGACTTGATGTAATTTAGAAGGATTTTAAGGACTCACGAGGAGATGGCATAGGTAAACATACCTTCTATATTTACCCTTATCTCCAATTCAGGGAATTTGAGAAACAATGCATGGCACAATGTATAAAAATCATGCACATCCTCTTATATCTCAAGCAATAGTTGGAAATTATGGAGACATCGTGTAATTTTCTCAAGCCCATGGTGGAATCTATGAACAAGGATGCTCTTTCAATGGCATCCAAACAATGGATCTCAAAACAAGAGAACAATGGGGATGAGAACACAATAATCCAAATTATCGAAGCCATGGACATTGCAGAATTTTGAGCTATTCTGCATATTTTTCATTTGAATATCCTTTCTTAGTGTGACAATATCTGGGATGAGAACACAATAATCCAAATTATCGAAGCCATGGACATTGCAGAACAAGAACCAATAGGCAACAACATTGGATTTGATGAAACAAGAAGTCACCACTCCTTTCTCTAGCTTACATTTTTCAAATTAATTAGTATCTTAGGAGTCTTTTTCAAGATCTATATTAGTAGTTACATTTTGAAAAAAAATCCAAAAGACATTAGTAAATTGTGTATAATCCTCTAACATACTTATTTAATTTGAATAAAGCAGACTTTGTATATGTACTTTTAACACTGTCAGTTCTACTGCAGCCAATTTGATAATATATTTTTCTAGTTTCTGTTAAAAAAAAACCATGACACATGAGTGATGTAATATGATGCTAATGTGACATAAAAATGAATAATAGTGATACATATGTGACGTTGACATGATGCAAGAGCAATGTAAAATAACACTGGTGAGATGGGAATATGATGCGAAATGACTAAAAAGTTATGTAATTTGATGATACCATGACACTAGTGAGATGAAAATAAGAAGAAAGAATGACGCCCCATATGAAATATCAACACACTTTAATGCTAATATGACACAAAAATCACACTTATGATGCAAACTCAATGCAAAAGTGACTCTATAAGTGTTTTTTTACAATAGAATGCACACAATGTTGTGTGACATAGGAATTTTTTATGCATCATATCTTTCATCCCTAACACAACACTTTGTAGAGTGCATGTCAAAAAAATATGACACAACATTGACGTAGACTTGGCACAAAACACAACGTCCCCTATAGCATCATGCTTTGTGTCATCCAAACTTGAATTTTCCCCCAAAAAAACATTGGGAGTCAACGCTAATGACAACGCTACGGCCTCATATTGTAGTAGTGCTAATAACAAAGGAAATATTAGGTCGATTGTGAGTTAGATAAATGAGGCTACTGACAAGAATCTTATAGAGATCAACATGAGATTTTAAAGAATTACACTCTATATTTACTCCTAATTGGTAAGGTGTAGCACACGGTTTACAGTCTTCCATTTTGAACCTTTTAATAGATTTAACACATATTTAAGTTGAGAAATGAAGATACCATCATCCATATATAAAACTTGAATGCCCAAAAAGAAATGCAAAGTACCAAGGTTAGTCATCTTAGATGTATATCCTAACTATTTCTTTAAACCCAAAATTAAATTAACATTACTTCCCATGATGACCAAATATTTGTTTTAGCCGAAACTAGGAAATATTGTATTAAAAAGAGTTATAGCTTAGCTAAATAGCGAAATTACAAAATAGTGTTGTCTTGACATTTCATACAAAATAGGCATCTCTCATAAGCCACAAAATAGAGTTTGCAAAAGTCCCCAGTTAGAGCATCCCAACATTCCTTGCAGGTATATTGTTTTTAAAAAAACACCTAGTGTTCTAATTGCTTCACAAAACATGGATATTAATGAAACACGTGGTGGTTTTTAGCTTCTCCCTACCATATATTGGAAGGAAGGGAGTTTTGGTGTCCAATGTCCATGTCTTCTAACATTTTGTTTATTGTCTCCTCCTCTTTAAAATCTGCTTGGACATAATTTGTTGACATCCTATGATTGGAAGTCGCAGAGTAAGAATACTTGCTAATATTGATGACCATATTCCTTAACATATTACATTTTGCCTTCAAGAAAACCAAAGCATTCATAATTGTTGCATTTTATGAAGTGCATTAATGTTCATTTTCATAAACCTTGGAACTCACCAAGAAAATAAAGGTCTTTTATGCATTGTGTGGACCCTTCATGCCTTCGAAGAACCCTTAGAAACTCTTATGCTTCCCTATAATCCATTAATGTGGCACACATGGAAAATATGATTGAAATTGACAAAGTTTTGAGACTCAAACTGATGCAGAATTGTATAGGGAGAGCCCTGAATCCAACACATAGAAATGTCCCCCTACTCCGCAAACCAAATAAAAAATACTACCAAAGCACTAATAGACTAGAATTTTATGAATCCATAATTGAGAAGATAAGAATATCTAGATCTCAACAATGCCAAAGAAATATATCCCCAAAGGATAACGATCAAAGCACCGAGAGGCAATAGTCGAATGTAAGTGAAACCTAGAGAGATAGAGAGACATATACCAAATAAGAGCTAATGCAAAAATGTTGAGAGATAGAGGAATGATTGATACAAAGCATCCACATGTTGAGCTCGACCAAAATCCAAGAACCAAAACACAAAACATAGAACACCTCGAGCACACGCTTAAATTATAGCCTTTATGCATAAATTCCCAAAAAAACATCCAGAGACCAAGAGTGACTCTTACCAGGAAAATTACAAGTTGAATGGCCTTGCTATGAATGACACTGGTAGATTCTTCCATACATTGATGCACTATCCCACCTTTCCAATGAAAACCTCATTGTCGGATTCAAGAAACAAGACAAAGTTTAATGTGAGAGGGAGGTGGGCTAGTCCTTTCGAATGATGTCGCCTTGCTTGATATCTAATGACGAGGGAATTGTGACAAGTGGCGATTTAAGGTGATGTAACATGTATTCATATACATAAACTTAGAGAGTTAAGCAAGAAACAAGACAAAGTTTAATGTGAGAGGGAGGTGGGCTAGTCCTTTCGAATGATGTCGCCTTGCTTGATATCTAATGACGAGGGAATTGTGACAAGTGGCGATTTAAGGTGATGTAACATGTATTCATATACATAAACTTAGAGAGTTAAGAAATTTCTTGATAATTCCACCCCCCATTTTTTTGCAATGTCCCTCAATTAAGGGTGGTGTCTTCGTTGGCTAGGGAATTAGCCTGATATTTGAGTTCATTACAAACTTGGAAAAATGAGACCTTGTGTAGATTGTAGACCTCCTTATTGATTCAAGCTATAATCAAATCAAGCTTACTATCGAATGGGGTTGATTTAAGAACCATTGATTTGATAATTATTCTTGAGTCTCCTATGACAATCAAAGATTTTTTTCAGATTTCCTTTGCTAAGAGAAGACCTTGGTAAAGAGCATAAGCCTCAACTTGGTTATTTGTGGAATTTCCTAGACCCCAAGAAAAACCTATTTCAAGTTTTCCCTCGGGATCTAATATGATCCACCCCCACAACTTCCACCATTGAGTTTCCTTTAATGCTCCATCGAAGAAAAGAATGAAGGACTTTAGGTTGAGTTTCTAGCTCCGAAATTCATGTGCATCCATAAGAAGTTGCCATGGTGTGTATAAATGTTATTGTAAGTGCTTAGGCTAGTACTCTAGGTTGTAAGTAAGAATTATTGGAACCAATCTTCCTCAATCAGAACCAATGTTTTTTTAGCAAAATTTTCCCTTCTTCCTAAATTGATGTGTTTGGAAAGGAGACATTTTGCCTTTGCTGCTACAGTTTTGGGGGAATCTAGCTCCTAATTAAAAATATCCCTATTGCGAGCTAAATAGATTTTCCAACAAAGAAATTTGGGAAGAGCATTTTGTGATCATTTTAGAGAAGATATATTTTTGAGAGTCCCCCTATAAATTTTACTCCATAAAGTAAGCATCTCCTTCCAAGAGCTAGGCCTATGTAAACAATGGTTGATTCTAGTAAAAGTGCATTGCCATATTTGTTTAATGAAAATACAACAAAAAATACATGATGAATTGTCTCCTCATTGGAAAGGCATAAGGCACACCAAGAAAGGCCTTGGATTCCCCTTTTCTGAAAAAAAAAATTCCATCATGAGAAGCTTCCCATGGACCAACAAATTATGTCAATTTTAGGAAGGCTATTAGCGTGCCAAACTTGATTAGGTGAGCGTTCAGGAAGAGGAAGAGAGTGGAGTTGATGAAGATAAGCATCCTTAACATTGTATTATGAGGCTCCTCAACCCCTATGATCAAGAAAAAAGAGACCCCGAGGAGCACAACCTTTTAAAGAAATGAAAAGATTGGAGGCAAGGGGATGAAGATGAGGAGGAGGTGATCTAATTGACCATCTTATCTAGCAATCAAAACTTGTTGAGCATAAAGAGATATCAAACAAAGTATTGAGGTTCTGATTGTCCATCGAATTTTTCAAAGGAAGTGGATCATGGTTTTGTTCCAAAGGATTGTTGGAGCTATTACACACTCACCTATAATTAGTTTCCTAAGTTTTACCGTCCAATGTTGAGAACTCTTCCTTAGATGAGAATATTCTCGCTAGAGAATATTCCCCTACAAAATATGATGTTTCTCTTCAGTTTAGAGTCAGTTACACTTAGTTACACTTAGTTAGACTAGTGGAAGTCGTGACTCAGTTAACTAATGATTGCATGGATCAATTAACTAGGACTAGGTAGCAGTTCACTCCAGTGTTTGTCTGTGAGTTCACTGCTATGGCGCATTAGTTACTCATGTAACTTATATATATTGTAAATTATTCACTCTTTGAGTGTGGAATACGGTTAATGAGAATTCTCCCATTCTTTCTCTCCTTCTTCTTCTTTCTCTATTTCTCTCTGCAAATGTGTGTATTTTTGTTTAGCTAGATCTATTATGTGCAGGTTCAACACATTTACACCCTTGGCTATCTAAAATGATCCTCATATGTACGTTTGTTCTCTCTAAAGCCCAACTAATCATATCATTGTATGACATGAGTCGTGAGCATGTGGCTACTTTGTGAAGCTTGGACTCTGCTATGTCTCGGAGTTTGTTATCAGAATAATGGGGGAAATTCTTGATTTCGTAGTCCAAGGTTTCAAAACATTTCCTCCATGATTTGATTGAATTAATGGCATGCGGTGTAGTATCAGATATAACATCTCCCTCCAGGATTGAGCTTTCATATGCTTCTTCACTTTTCTTAGGTGCCTTTCTGGGTGCCTTAATGTTCGCACTAGAACGAAAACATTTTTGCAAAGGAAAAATATATAATCTTCACTAAATGCAACTCACTCCTGATTGTAAAAAATAAGAATGAAATTCGAAACATAGAACCTTTATTAACCTTTAACTCATCTTACAATGAGCGTACTAACCTAGGCGATAAGAATTTAATGTTTTAATGGGGAAGATACACCTGGAGATACGCATTTTTGTTAGAAATATATCCATTTGTCCGTTATAGATAGTGCCACATATCAGCGATTTCAAAACATGGATTTTCAAAAGGAATGCTTTCCACAATTCCCGAAAAGCGAAACGCGGAAAATCGTTTTAATTATCATTAATCCTATTTATAACTAAATTAATCTATTTTTAGGCTTTTAAAAGACTTTCACGATTTCGCATTTCGTAATTTTGAGGATCGTGTCCCTTAGAGGTATGTCATAGGAAAACCCCGAATTGAAAAATCGTGATGGGATTAATTAAGGTGCTAATCACTTGTATTAATCCTTTAATTAATCGAGATTAGTGATTTGTTTCTACTTTACGGGAATTCGGGAATCGAGGGTTCGAGTGTCGAGACTTTGATAGAACTTTGATACAAGGAAACCTGAATCCCGACATGATTAATGATCTGTTGATTATGTTTAAGAGTTTAATTAAATGTGATTAAAAGATACTTTGTGAAAGCACATCGAGATTTTATAACATCCTTTTTATTTTTTTATTTGTTTTTAAAATAAAGCCTTTTCGAGATTTTGGTACCATGACTCTGGAGTTGTTAATTGAAAACAATACTTCGTGAATAGTTGAACCCCTAAACTCAAAAATTTTGAAATACTTTTAATTCCTTTTTAGAACTAAGGGCGGCTCCATAACTAGAAAATAACGGATTTTCAAGTTTAGAGAGGAAAGATTAAAATTCGTGTCAATATTAGGCTCCATATAGGGATCTTGTTTCCTTGTGGGATGAAAAGAACATGTAGAACAAGTGCCTTCATTGGGTAAATGGAGTCAATAATTCAACCATGTGAAACAAACTAGGAGAAAACTCAAAACAGAGTTTCAGGATCTCAACGTTAACTTTGAAAAATCTTCAAAAATAAAACATCTGATGATCTCGAGTCAGGTTCTCAATAGATTTCCTTTTCTAAAACTGTCCTCATATTTGTGTAAGATAATCAAAACCAAATTGACCATTCTTCCAGGTTTCCCCTGATTCTGTTTGTGTCAAGGTAAAGTAATTTCAATGTGTCAAATTAGGGGATCCCAGAAGCCTATAATGTAAATCCAGCTAAAAGAAGAAAAGTTACCAGAGTGTCTTGTAATTCATGTATAATAGCCTTATCAGATATAGAGATATTGCTTCACTTCTAGCGAGCCTGTTCAGTACCCCAGTGAAGTTATCATACTTCCCATATTGGATTTCCTTTCACCACTTCATTGTTTTCCAACATTTAAATGTCGAGATGAGGGCAATCAATATTATGAATTTCCTTTCTTCATCTCTTTAGACTATATGGGGGAAATCAATATTGAAGTTCAGGGGGGGGTGTTGGAGTTACTTCACACACACCTAGGATTTATTTTTCCTAAGGTTTTTCCTTGTTTATTATTCATACTTAGTCATTATCTAGTCTCCTATATTTTAGGGG
>CBVK0101316647.1:0-11784 GCA_900067695.1 Picea abies | reverse complement strand
TTCTAGTGAAGCTTTTTTTTTTTTTTTTTCTGGACAAAGAAAATATCCGATTGCCAATGACCGATGGTCGGGGATCGATAGATTTTGGCGAATGCTTTTTTTTCTAGACAAAGAAAAACTTTGAAGTCCCAAACTCTAGAGTAAATATGGACCCTTCTTGTTTGAGGAAACGTGTCCGTAGATCAACCTATGTGGGAATTCGATGTTCAGGGATTCATGGTGTAGTGTGGAGAAGTCTCTCAAAGTTCCAAAGTTCCAAATTCCTGAAGTCGTGAGGCACTAGAGTGATGTGGGCTATTGACGTCACCTAGGGTGATTTTGACACACTTGATGCTTGCCACATGTCACTTTGTCTCATGTTTTTCAAATATTTTTGTGCCAATTAGTATATGACATGTGTCACCCTTCATATAGGGCCACGTGTCTATTCCTTATTTTTTTCCATGTAGCACCCCTTGGTGCTTAGTTACTGATGAAGAATCCAGGAGTTTGCCAGTTCAACATTATGAATGAATGAAGTGTGATGAAGGTGAAACCATCAAAGCTCCAAAGAGAAAAATAAATCCTCACCATTGATCGAGAGAGGACACATGGCAGAAGATCCTGTAGTACAGAGACTTCGCACTTTGGAGGATTCAAGGCATAAGAAGATGGGGTCGAGGACTTCTAAAGATGAGATTCCATTTCAACCATTAATTACAGTAGACACATGGTGAAAGATCCCAAGGTATAAAGACTTAGTACTCCAGAGAAATTGAGTTGTAGGTTTCTTTGAGTTGAGAAGCTCTGAAGGTTGGAATTAATCTCGACCATCGATCATGAGATGATATGTGGAGGAAAGAGAGGACCTCTAGTAATTCAGCACTCCAAGAGATCTATGGAGAGGTGCTTGGGAAATCCCCGAATCCTGGAGCTACAAAGAAAATCCTAGCCATTGATTGATAAAGGATACATGGAAACAAATCCCATAGTCCAGAGACTTGACACTCTGGAAGGGTTGAGAGTGTGGACATTCTGGAACTCCCGAAGCCTAGAGTCCTGGAGCTCCTGTTGTTCATCAATCTTAGCCCTCGATCGATTTTAAACCACACAATCTCAGATATAATAGTTATAACACAGAAAAGCGTCAGGAAGGATTTGGCATATGGTTTCAAGTTGTGGTCATGTGGGATGTGTTTGAAGAAAGTGCTTGAGCATAATTCAAATTATGTATCAATTAAGGGGGTTGAAGAGTCTTTTATTAGGAAGCCCTAACTTTCAGCTCAGATATCCGATTGGGGAAAGATTACCGTTGTTGGAAAGATGATCGAGAGGAGAATGAACTGGAATCATTCTATTTGGGACAATTGTTTAAATTGATATAATTTTCTTCATAAATTAAGCAGAAAACGTACCAGTAAATTTAGTTGACAAATTTTTATGATATGTATAACTCTAACAAAATGGTTGCTTGAATATTTTTTTAGGATCAGAGGTATAATTGGATCAATTTAAGAATAGGATCATATGTTAGGGTCATGGAGGCATGATAGAGCTTACCGAAGTTAGATGAGGCAATCAAGAGCTAAAGAGAAATTAATGAAGGTGGACAAAGAAATCAAGAATAATGGAACACAAGGATTAGTCAACAACTGTAGGATCTGAATAAAATGCAGGTACAACCAAGCCAAGAATAATCACATAGGATATGAAGCTAGCAGGTTAAAAATGTCATGGATGGGCATAAAAAGTAAAAGTATGAATGCTTAGCCTTGAAGGAAGAGAGGTGTAGACATTTGCAAAGCTTAAGTGTGAAAGGAATCCACTTCCAATATTAGAGTTCACAGTGGAAGCAAGATGCCAATGCAAAGAAATTGGAATTCTCTCTCACTTGAAAAGTGTCATTGAATGAAAATGGACTTCAATTGGGGAATGGTATTAAGTGGGAAAGAATGGCCAAGTGGAACGTGGTTGGAAAGTGTTTAGACCAAACCCCAGGGAAACATAGTGCAGATGAGAAGAATGGGAGCACGTAAGGCAACAAGGATCCGAAGGAGTTCAAGGACAACCAACTACAACAGAAATAGATAAATAAATCAGTGAATTAAAATAGAAATGCACTAGAGTGCATGAGGCATACAATGAAGTTAAATTGCATATGCATTAGTAGGCATGCTGTGATTTGTATTTTATGAGTAGAACAAAATGAATACAGATTATTAAAATATTCTTAACAAAAAATAAGAGAGATTCAACAAAACTGCTTTTCTATTGAATAAGGAAATAAGTTGAAACTGTAAAATGCAGCGAAAAACAAACTTGTTGAAATGGTGGTGGCTTATCTCTGAGAAGAAATGTGATGGTTGTGCTCATTCAAAAGAAGATGGTTACAATGAGGCTCTAAAGGCCTTTTACAATAAACAAGAATGTTAAAAACCCTAGACATCCAAAAACCTAACCCTAGGAGATGAAGCGCCAAAAGTCATTTGGGCCCCGTTTGGGTAAGTTAGTACATCAACTTCCCATAATCGTAACTTTTGCATACGATCTTTGTTTTAGGCACACAATAGCCCATTGGAAAGGTCTAACCAAGAAGAATTTTTTTTTACTAGCCCGAGTGAGTGCCTTAGGTAGTCATCTCGGCCCCAAATCCCCAAAAAACGTCGTTTAGGGCCTCAAAACGACCCCAAAAGTTTGGAACCCAAAAAATTGCCAAAAAACTATGAAGGTGGAAAACAATTTTTTGAGCCAATGAAATATGTGGGTGGCCACTGATATCCACCTAGATCATGCAGACAGTGAATTCTTGGTGCATATGGATGTGTAATTTTTTCATATGTACATGCTTGTGAACTTAGAATAGTCTATTATTATGGGATAACGATTGAGTACGACTAATGATGGCTTATATAGTAGGATTAAAGATGTGGATGTTGATGTTGCTTATGATTCCATCTAGGTGAAGACCCATGAGGGTGGCAGGAATGGTGATCAAAATGATGAAGGAGGAAGTATGCGAGCTTCTACAAATATCAGTTGGTTAGATATCAACAAGTAGGTTGATAACAACTAGGCAAGTATGCATTTAGTTTTTTTTTATGCATACATGTTGAAGGGGATTGAGGTAAGAATTACCTCAGTTAATTTTTAATATTTAAATTGATATGTAATGGCCAAAGGCATACAGTATGTAAGTGTTGTTGATGCTAGAATGCATTTAGATAAACTGTTTCTTTCATATTATGTTATGATTGGTTATGGGATCATGATCGGGTTAATTCAAGAGACATAGTCCTTCTATAACAATGAAGATCCACAGAGATAGTTATCTATGAGACCATAATATGGTTGGATATGGAAGGGATATAGCACTATATAAGTTCTCAATGGCCTCTATTGTATATATGATGTTTGGACTACAACCTCTTTTCCAACACTGAAGAGAAATTAAGGATCATATTCTTGGTGTTGTGTTTGGGTGGAAGAGGAAGGTATTCAAATAGCTAGGCAAGAAATAGGAAGTGTGTGGATGATGTGTTGAGTCATTGTCCAAACTTTCCAACTCATCATGGTGGAATGCATGACATAGTTATGTTGTAGTATGTATTCAATACATGGATGCATTGTGTAGATGTGGCCATGGGTATTGACATATTGATTGTTATTTTATCTAGTAATTTATTGTTGCATTATGAAAAGCCTATGGTGCTGAAAATGCATAATGATGGATAGATGCATCATATTTAATATGAGTATTGGTTGAAGGTGATTGGATTGTTGTTGTTACAATTCCAAGATCATTTTTTGGAGCTATTAAGTAATATTACAGGAACTATTGAATTCGTTTGGGTGAATGCATGTATATATTATAGAAATGATTATGCTAACACCTGAAATGATGTAAGTATTGCCAAGTCATGAAGTTGAAAATACTCCAGGAACTATTATATATTACAACAAGAAAGTTGCAAGTTAAAGTAGCTACATAATGATAAATTACAGAAAACCTCTGTTGGGGGAGACAAAGTAATAAAAATATCTCTGGATAGAAGAAAGAAGAAATGGGATGATAATACATGAGTATGTAATGATGAGTTCATTCCAATTGATAGTTGGATTAATGGAAGTGAATGAATTGTAGTTGTAAGCAATTCTAAGATCACTTTTTGAATTTGTTTCGAATTGTTACCATGAAAAAAATAATATATATATATGTTGGATTACTGAGAGGGGGGGTGAATCAGTAATAGCGTAATTACAATCCTTTTTCTTCAATTTTTATATCAATGTAGAATTATTATCCAATAATGAGTAGTAAGAAATAAACAATCACATACATACATAGTACACCAGTGTTTTACATGGAAACCCAAATCAAGAGAAAACAACGGAATGATTTTTCTTATATGTCTTGAAGAATTACATCCATTGGAAGTACCAACTTCCTTTGTTTTCCAGCTGCAACTGGAAGGAGGATCCAACCCCCTTGTTGAAGGAAAATCTCCCTGCGGACAAGTAGATCTCCTCAAAGAGATAGACTCTTAACTCTAAGACAGAAAGTGCTTATCATGGTCACTGAATTCCTTTTAGATCTAGTTGAACTAGTGTGTGAGAAGGAAGGAGAAAAGAAGTACCTTTTATTGGTGTTTGTCCTTGCACGCTCCGAGTTGAGCTCCAATCTTTCGCTCCTCGATAAGCCTTGTAGACAAACAAAGTACGACCACTTCATACTCTATCAAGATTAGTCCGAAATAGGTCTATCTATTAAAGAGACAAATTCATGTGAGATTGAACATGAATTAGAAAGAAACAGGCCAAGAAAATTATATTAATGAGGACAAAACATTGCTTATAGCCATAGATGAATTGCAGCAGTTTCGTCAAGTCCTCCTTGTCTACCCCTTGCTCAAAAGATCCATGATCCGAATGATGATAGCTTCACCGATTGCTCCCTATGAGATCATAGGTCTCTTGCCTCCAAAATATCTCTATTCCAGCACCACTTATAAGATCATAAGTTTGGTGTGATTCTCCTATTTCAGTCCTCTTTCACCATGAGAAAGCTTGCTTATATAGTCTTGTAGAGGCTTTAACCACTTGATATATTCTTGGGGAAGTTGAGGATTTTCCTCCTTCAGTTGAGGATCTGCCCTAAGATCATGGCTATACTAAGGCTTTGAATCCAACTACCTTCCAAGAATGAAAGGATCCTTCCCCCATTGATCTCAACAACTTAACTACTACCCAGAATAGGTAGCACTCCCTCAAAAGGGCCATCAGAGCACTATAGCGCTCCCTAGTGGGATTTAAAGGGGCGCCAGAACTCCTAAAGACACCAACACTCCCTCAAAAGGGACAAAGAGATTTATAACACTCCCAGACAATGTAAGGGGGAGTGCCAACGCTCCCAGATGAGGTATAGGGGAGCGCTCTCCTTCAAAAGCTTAGTTTTTTGAGTGTTTTCAGATGGCAAAAGGTTCATGAGCATGCTGACTAATTTCTTTTCTTCCAAATCAAATGTTTGAGGTGTTTCAAGTGTCTTTCTCATGTCATTATAGGCACGACATATGCATCATGGCAATATGCTTCCCTAACACTTGCGACACTTGTGAGAAAAATGTGACACTTGCGACACTATCGAAGTGAGTAATTTTGACGTGTAACAGATTGCCCCCCAAAGTATGAAGTTAGAAGACAGGAACTGATAAATGAAATGCTTTGTAGACTTTCAAGCAAGGGTATAGATGTAGAGAACTTGACAGAAGCTGCACACAAACATCCAACAAATATTATGACATGTTTCAAACCCAAGGCAGGCATACTTATGCTTGGGTGATCAAGACTTGCAAGATATGGCCACCATAAAATACACTACGGATCCATAATTGTATTGATAAAAAGGTATAGCCACTGAAAATACATTGTGGATCTATACTCTTATGACATGAATTGATCGTAGCCATGAAGAATACATAGTGGATCTACGAGATGACAAGACATAGCCATGACCAATACAAAGTGGATCTATGTAATAGTATATATGTGTCATTGTTCAAGAGAAACTCCTTCACAACCTGGGAAAATCCCATATCAAAGTGATCACTCAACCCAAGGTTTTCTTACCGATCTTGATGTAGTACAAATCTAACCATGTGAATAGATGTCCTGATGTCGAACATGGCAGAAACCACTTGATTATGGGTCAATGATGTAAATCGTTAACAAGCACGAGGGAGATCACCATTAATGTCAATGATTCCCAAGGTACCCTAGTAAATTCCAACGAATGTGAATGGATGAGCTAGAGTCGAACATCCGTGGAATCATTTGATCAAAGGTTAGTGATGTAAACCCACTATCGTATGTGAGGAAACCTGCCATTGAGGCATGCAGGTTCCAAAGTACTAACTGGTTTCTGAGGCTAGTTCCTGGATAATGTGTTGAAGTCAATAGGAATAGACTCGTCGAAGGAGAGCCTTAATGTATCCCCCATCAACAACAAAAAACAGACATAGTGATGTAATTGGTAGATCAAATGAACATGGACTGACATGGGTATCGAGACAAGATATTCGTGATGGCTGACCCTCGAGGCGGATACTTCCCTTGAACACTGAGGCACAATAGTAGAAACATGACATGGACCAAAAATTGACGATGCAGTGGATGCTATGACTTAGGTCAGGTGATACAAAGGAGTGAAAGAAACTCAAAGGATTGGCTCAGTACAGAGGTTTAACGGATTATAATGCATGCAAAAGACAAAGTGCCATGTTCAAGGGTGACTCTAAGAATTACTTGGTAATGTTCTCAAGAGACTGCTTGGATTGCTTCTTTCAAACTTTTCCCCATCCAGATAGATGAGTACCTCTTTTTTATTTAACGAGCTTGAGGAGGGTAACACATGCTCAATATAACTCACCTTCGATAAGTTCCTCTTCCTTTGCTTAACGAAATGGAAGAAGCAAGGGTTCGGTCACATATGGGCCTGTCAATGTTTGTTTTAGTGAGTCCAAAGATAGAAAACTCAAAGGTTTTTCATGATTATAGAGTCTGGAAAAACACTTAAAAGAGAACTCTCTCAATTCCTTTTTCATAAAGTAGTCTGATGAGACCAAAAAAGAGATAAACTATCACTCAACATATGTTTTCTTCAAATACTTTATCGAGCATGAAGAGAACAAGGTGCTCAGTAATATTTTCATCTTTAGAGAGTCTGAAAAGAACTTAAAGATGACTCCAATGTTTTCCTTTTTCATAATGTTAGTCTCGCGAGGTTGAAAAAGAGATAAATTATCACTCGAAAGACGCCCTTTCAAACCGTTTAACGAGTGGGAAAGGAAGAAAGATCACTCGGCAATCTTTTCATGTTTAGAGAGTCTGAAAAGAGATTAAAGGAGACTCCAGGGGGTTCCTTTTTCGTGTATCCATACAGGTTTGAAAAAGAGATAAAAGTCTACCCGGATGCATTCTCATGTATTTTCGAGCACGAGAAAGAACAAAGACTAAGCTCGGTATGCCCCCAGCATGAAAGATGGTGGCTTAACTTCAGAATGATCATCAAAGGCTGGAGACATGCCCTCCAAGATTCGATTCATTCATCGGCTCTGAGGTTAGCACCAATTTCTCTAGTAGATGAGAAAAAGGAGAAGGGTGGATGAAAAGAAGGTTCAAGAGTGGTGGTTGTTTCATTTTTTAATGATCTTGAAACAGGAAAAGAACTATGCTTAGGACCTCTGTTTCATTTTTTAACGAGCTTGCCATAGAGAAGAGAAACTATGCTCGTGGTTTCGTCCAGATCATAGCTTCTGAGAGGATAATGCTCTGGAAGGATACCATGTCAAGGGACAAAACTCGGTCATGGCTTCCAAGAGATCTTCACTGGATGGAAGATAATCACTCGATAAAGGAAACATGTTGAGGGTCGTGACAGGGGTAAGGAGATCAGGCTCCAATAACCCTACCGAAGAAATCACCATGTCCACTACTGGATCCAAATCGTCAGAAGTTGAGGTCATGGGAGAAAACGCCACATAATTGACATGTAGAGGGGGTGATACTGTCTACATATAAGAACCATTTAGGGAGGTAACCCAGTCGGGGCCGATGAAAGGTGACCAATAGTCACAACTCTTCCATTGTGAGGGAAATATATCACACGAAAAAGGGTGGTTACAAGAGCTTTCATAGCATAGACATAATCCTGCCCAAGGAGTAAAGTGAAATCCAAGGGGTCTCGGACTACCATGAAATCGATAAAGACAATTTTCCCTCCCAAATTTATAGGAAACTGAGGAAGGATTCCTAAAGGTTGACTAGTTCTTCTGTTAAAAGCTAATAGATTCTATGTAACCGGTGCAAGCTACATACAACCCAAAGCGTACCAAGCAACAGAAGACAAAATACTAATGAACGCACCTTCATCTATCAACATTTGAGGAAAGTCTCGACCACGAACCTGTACTGTAATCTGTAAAGGAATGTGAGAGGGAAGATGAGGTCCAGTTAGCACACCCCAATCAAAAAGGATGGCTTTAGTACTTGGAGGGAGTTTGACAGGAGAAGGAGGAATGCTCCCCGGTATGGTAGAGTTTGTATTAATGAGAAAAACATGGGAAGTATCGGGCTTACTCTCTATAGGAAGAGTAGGATCAATCAGTGATTGGATCAGATCAACCAATGGTGGAATTGGATAGACCACTTTTGCACTCTTCAGAGGAAGGGTGGGACTGATCGAGGAAAGGATTGGATTAGTCACTTTGACATTCCTCAATGGAGGAATGGGATCGACTGATGGCAAAACTGGCCTGACCATTTTGGCACTCTTTAGAGGAAGAGTGGGATTGACCAAGGAAGGGACTGGATCAGTCACTTTGACATTTCGCAATGGAGGAATGGGATCGATCGATGGTGAAACTGGATCAACCACTTGAGTTTCATTCTCCAAAGGAAGAATGGGGCTGACGGGTGGAAACGGATCGAGCGCTTTGGTGTCACTCTCTAACAGGAGAGTGGGATCAACCGAGGATGAAAACAGATCAACCACTTTGGTGTCACTCCTTTGATGAAGAGTGGGGCTGATCGATGATGGAACTGGATCAACTACTTGGGTTCATGGTTCAATCAAGGAGGAAGCTAGATTGACCACCTGATCAACCAGACTGACCGGGGATGGAACCAGATTAACTAGTCTATCAACCAATGATGGGTTGGAGGAAAGCTTACGATAACATTTTGGAAGTTGAAGTTTTTTCAAAAGAGAAGAAGCCTCGTCCATGCGAGGACAAAGGTGAGAGTAATGATTACCTTTACATAACATGAAAGGGAACCTGACAGTTTTCTTCTTCTGACCAACCTGAACATCACTATTTAATGGGGTATCATCGACATGACCGACAAAGGCCGATGATGTGGAGGACCACATTTCTATGACCTGGGTAAGACCGGGGCAATCCCTTAGAAAGTGGTCACCCTTACAAAGGCTGCAAGGGAATTTGGGTTTTGGATTCTTCATTTTAATCTTGTTGACCTCATCAACACTCCCAATACTATTAACAGTAACTGGTTTCTTAGAGCCAACATTTGATGTTGTTGGGGTCTTTGTCCTTTTCAGGTTCTTCTTCTTCTTCTCTTTCTATTTCTTCTTCTTTTGATCAACCTGACTACTTGCTTTAGAGCTTTTCCTAGGTGAGGAAGGAGAAATGGAAGGAGACTTGATGGACTAAGAAGGAGAAAAGTCAACATGAGATTGATGTGTGGGTGGTGTATTGACATCCAAAGTATTAGGTTCAACTGAAACATTAGGAGGATTCGGGATCACAGGAGTGGAGAACAACCAAACTAATAATCCGATAGTGAGTCCTAGAAGACTCAGTGTGGCAACATATGGAGGACCAAAGTTTCCAAATGAAGGAAAGGTACAAGGTTCCCTAGAAGAAAGGGTTCCTCCATTGGTACTCCCAGGGTTCAATGCCATTAACACTGACTCGACCTAAGGTCCACTAAGTAAAACACGCAACACACACTATGAATCTGAGAAGCAATCAATCAAACAAAACCTTCCCATGATGAAACCACTAGTTGGTGATGAAATCCAATGTCATGAGATCAAAATAGGAAGGGGCAGGGATAGAGCAGGTGGATCAGTTACATTGGCGACCTGCTTAATGGACTTACGCCTTGGTGCAAGCTTCTGCACAATAATTGTGGATTTACCCTCCAAGGAGGTCGAGTGATTTTTGCCAATGTCTATTCCAGGTACAGTGAGACTTCCCTTCACCATCACCTTGTGTGAGACCCTAAATATTATGGCTACTAAGGTCACCAACTCGTATTCAGCCCTTGGGCGGGTACAGTCGATAGTCTAGTTGGAACGTATGGGCAGGATAACAAGTCCGAAATTAGCTTGAAAGGATCCCACACATAATCATGGGTATACCTTCCAGTGACCCCTAATATACGATCCGACCACTACAAACAGTTGGGCCATGGAAGGATAATCTCCATAACTCACCCGAATGTGACCTCGTGCGTAACCCCTATGTGAGAGGGGGATCCCAGCAAGCCAATACGACAATTGGATTTGACTCTCCCTACCGCAAGATACTAATTTTGTTCGATAGCTTTGGAAAGTTATCCTTTCAACCTATTCCAAAGCCCTACACCTTAAACTAATGTAGGTTTGCTAACAAAGATGTAAAAAGTCTGATAAATTTTAGTTAAGCATTGATTTTAATGGCTGTTGTTTACTCAGAGGGTGTACGAAAGTGAAATTTATGGAATGATGACTCAATTCCTAAAAATATGCATGAAATATGATAAGCAATCATTTCTTTTCAATGAATACCTATTTAAGGGAAAGAGGAAGAGTCATTTTCACTATCAAACACTTGATAAGGAATTCCCTCAATCAATTTTGTTCTCAATCAAATCCAATATGATGCTACAACATTTCAGAAATGCAAACTAATATGCAAACTAATCACTAAGATGTACTTTTTTCATTTGTATGCGAATGATAATCAATTCAATGCAAAATTTCTCCTACCAACTACCCTTTCAGATCAAGGAGATTCGAACAAGAAAACACAGATTTCGCACAAATAACACACCCTTTTGCAATCAAACAAGAGAAAGAAAATCAAGAACACAAAAGGAAGGAGAAAGAAATTGGATTAGATGACCTCAAAGAACCAAATTAGAAGAGTTATAGACTTCATATGTCCTTCACTAGAGTTCCCGCTCAGTCGGATAGGAGAGAAGAAAGCAAGGGATTGGTTTCAAGCTCTCAACAACAAAAACTCAAAAAGAATGAAGAAGGGCATAAAAGATTAACAATAAGGTGTTTACTTCTCATGAGGAAGCATGTCAAAGGTCAAATTAAGGATCATTGAAGCACAAATCAACTCAGCAAGTGAAAAAACAGGGTTTGGAGCTCCAAAAAATACAAATTTTGAAGAGATTTTGGGCAAAAAAGGGATGGTGCTCTGGTATAAGGGCCACCAGAGCATTATAAATCTCTTTCCAACACTTCCAGGGAGTTTTTTTGCTCTTCTAACATGGGCAAGGGAGCGCTGGAGTCCTAAAGCTCAGAAAAAAGTCCAAAAAACCCAAAATTCAGTCAAATTTTGACAATCAGGCTCAGTGTGATGGGGTAAAGAGTCAATCAGCAAGTGCAATTAGATATAAAGGGGTGAAAAATGCCTAAAAACAATTAGAGTGTAAGGTAAGGTATATGAGGAAAAAACAAAACTAAGAAAGTTATGTTTCCTCCCCAGTGGAGTCACCAGTTTCTGTTGAAGGAAA
>CBVK0101316646.1:0-12592 GCA_900067695.1 Picea abies | reverse complement strand
AAGTATGAAAGGTATTTGGTTATTTGGAGGGGGTTCCCCTATTATTTAATAAATTATTGTGTGACTTATCTATATTGGAGTTGTGTTCCACAATGACATTCTATACATGGTGTGTAATTCTATTACGTGAAATTGTTGTGGATCTTGCATCATAGGAACAATCTGTTATTTCACAGATCTCACACTGTGATTATAATAAGTCTTTCCCTGGGTATCCATGAAGTCTTCGCGTTGTGTGTCAAGTGATACATGAACCTGTGAAACTTGGGGAAAGGGGGATGCAATGGGGATGGTGGTGCTTGTGGTCGTAGCGAAGGGGATGATAGAATCTGGCCCAATGATGTCAACATGGGATTGGGATAGGGACGATGGAGTGGTGGATGGGGTTGTCGTGACTGAACTAGGTTGTTGACGGGTTAGATCCTCTTGGGTGGGATTGGGATGGGTTGTGACTGGGGGGTCATCCAAGATAGTGATAATGGAAAAAAGGATGGGATGGCAGTGGTAGTGCAAGTTTGAAGGGAAAGTAAGAAATAGTAAAGGAATCGATGATGATGGTGTCAGTAGTGGATGTGGACGGAGAGTTGGTTCATGTTTTCTTAATAGGAAAAGCAGTAGCAATAGCTTGATGTATCTTCTTACCATAGATTGTGACATCATTTGTAATGGATGGGAACGAGAGAAAAATTTACCTGGGTAATGTCTCCTCTTCTCCTTCGTCCTTTTCTTCCTTGGAGCCTCAGGGAATCCACTCTCTCTTTAAGGGGTTCTTTCTTGGGCCTGCACCACTTGTTTGCATAGGATATGACCAATGTGAGATGGAAGGCATGGTGTATGAGACACCTAATTTCTTCTTTTCTCTTATGACTCCTAACCATGTAGTGACTTCCTTTTCCAAAATGGCCTCGTCCAGATAAAATGGCAATGGGGTCATGTGAAATAGTGTTGGAGAAGCACCCTAAGGTTAGACAAATGCATTATCTCGGTTCATGTCGAACTAGATGTTGTGAGTATGTTGATTTAATAGTGGTTGAGATCGGAACATGTCGAACTAGATGTTGTGAGTATGTTGATTTAATAGTGGTTGTAGAATCCTCTACCTCTGTGTAGATGTGATGAGGTCGTTGTGCCACTACAAAAGGTAGCGTTGTGATCTTTTGCATGAGTGCTAGCAGTGAGAATGTGCCAGGGGTCGAAGAGCTTGGAAATCTTATTGTCGAGTTTGGATGAAAGTGTGTGCCCCACTAGTGCCTTCCATTTACACATTGCAAAGAGACCAAAATATAGTTGGAAATTAAATAACTGGTCCTCTCATGCACATCGGTGCAAGCTTGCAGCATTTCCATGAGCATGTACTTATACCAATTGAGTGGTTCTACTACCTTGTATAATTCAGCCATTGATATAGCATCGAGTGTGCATTCCCCCCAGGAGTATTTATTCATGAACTTTCCAAAAATTAAATAAGAGGAACAAAGAACCTACTCATCAGTGATTGGATTGATGTGAGCTCCAAGAACTCCTTGGTTCCATACTTTTCATAGAGGTTGATATCTCCCTTCTTGCGAACATGCTTCCCTGAACCCTAGAATCTTTGCATTACATATTTCCCCTCTATGGATAGAGCATTTATCTTTTGAATGTTTTCCAAATGGATGGAATAGGACTTATCCAAATAGAGGGTACCATTGTTTAGTTTGCTAATGAGGAATTTTGTGCATCATGTGACTTCTCTTGTGGTTCCAAACACTAGCAGGTCACGTAGGTTCATCAGAGTAGAGTCTTGGAGGAGTAGGAAGGATGGTTTCCACTGCCACTACAATTCACTGGTTAGAAGAGTTGAGTAATCCATGAATGTGTGAATATCCATCTAAGGATACTGTGAGACATATGTGATTTCGATGTTGAGAAGTCAAGTTTTCTCGACTTTTTCGTGGAGATCATACAAAAATTCAACCCATGGATCAATGAATTTAGATGGAAAAATGACCTTTGGAATGAGTCCATGATTGGAAGTACAAAGTATAGTGGACAAAGGTGCTGGTATAGGCTCACAATATTCTAGAGGGGCTCCATAGGGAAAACTTCAAACAACAGACTAGAAGACAATGACTTTAGTGGGAGACAAGCATACGTTTATAGAGATTAATGAGGAGGGTCATGCAGGATTCACATGGACATGTCATAAAGACGAAAATAATGTATATTAATTCTCCATTAACAATGAACATAACTATTAATATTGGTAATATCTATTCAAGTATTTGGGAAATAAAGGGAACAATCAGTAGCACTGTGGTGGGACGTCTGGGAGAGCGAAAAAATAATTAATGCACCAACAATTAACTGAAAAGGTAATGATAGTCACTGGGACTTAAATGACTCGCACTAGTAATGACAGGACGGTGAGTAAAGTGGACCAAAAAAATTTAACGAACAAAGTGTCATCGACATGACACAAATTTCAAACTTGGAAGCTACTAAATACAAAAATATTTGACAAAGACCCCCTTGACCACAAAGGTGTGATTTGGGCTGAAAAAAATGACATTACTAGACTCTAGGACAAGTGAAATCTAGACATGTCACCACTTTATTGACGAAAAGGGGAAAAAACAAAGTAATTGAAAAACCTACCTACTTTGTTCACTCCCTGTGATAGGAGTGCTACGAAACATCCCTTATTGAGAAGAAATGTATGGCTTCAGGAATGCACCATTCACCCATATAGGATGGAGTATACCACTTATTTGTGCCAGTTTAACAATGACAAGATCCTGAATTTCCACAACGATGAAGGGTCCAAGCCAATGCTTTTGTAGTTTCCCTATATTATTTTGATATTTACTATCATACAAAAAAATGTTATCACCTTGTGTAAAAGACTTACTCTTAATATGACTGTCATTCCAAGCATTTTCCACAATTTGAATAAAATATGCCATAAATCGAGCTTGGTCCAATTCCAACAACTCTCTGACCCATTCCACAACTGATACATCATCTATCATATGAGTTACTTGTGAAAACTATAATCTTGGGGTGATGAAATCATCTAGGACGGTTGCTTTTCTACCATAAACCAGTTGGAATGGAGTATAATTATGTAGTTTCTTGGTAGTGGTGTTGTAAGCCCATAATATTGTTTGAACCCTTTCATCCCAGTCATCTTTATTTGCATAATATACCTTGATTAACTCCCTCTCCAAAATCTTTTTAAAGGCTTCAACTGTATTTCTTTCTTGTGGATGATACCAAATTGTTTTGTGATGTTGAATTAGGAAACCATGGGTGAGAGTGGATATAGTATCGCTGATGAAATGTGCACCCTGATCACTAGTCAGAATCTAAGGGAAACCAAATTGAGTGATGGTGTTCTCAAAAATAAACCTAGTTGTTATATCTATAGAGAAATCTCGGACCAATTATGTATCATTCCAACGGGTGAGATAGTCAGTAGTATTGATTATATACCATGCTTTTGAGTTCTTCGATGGTCGATTAATCAGTCCTATGAAGTCAACTTCCCATTTCTCAAAGGCTTGAAGAGCCTAAATGTGATCTAAGGGAAAATCATCTATGCACGCCAGCTTACCAATCCTCTAACAAACATCACAAGTCTTGGCATAATATTTGGCATGTTTAAATATAGTCGTCCACCATAGTCCTTCTTGGAATATATTTTGTCTAGTCACTTTCCCTACAACATGTCCTCCCGCAACTCCATTGTGGCATTCCCAAAATATCTCCGACCTCTCATGATCAAGTGCACATTGTCGAAGAATGTTTCCCAATCCCATCTTATACAAATGGACTGCAATTATCTGATAGTATGAAGAACAGACCACCAAGTGCCTCTTTTGAGTTGTGGAATACCCATCTGACATAGTACCATAGTACCGGTAGTGAGAAACAATGCAATTTCAAAAAGCTAATCAAGGATAACCTCAATATTAAAAAGATCTGCATCTGGGTGCTGATAATCTATATCTCTGCCACTCTCAGGTGATTCTAATCAAGAGAGATGATTGGGGCTAACATTTAAATTTCCTGGATTGACAATGACTTCAAAGGAAAACTCTTGAAACAACAACAACCATCTACAAATTCTTCCTTCTAACACATGCTTATTAACCATATATTTCAAAGTGGAATGATCAGCAAAGAATTTAAAATGGCCTCCTAACAAATAATGTCTAAAATTTTGAAAATCGTAAACCATTTCCAAACCTTCCCTTTTTGTGGTAGTATAGTTGCGCTCGACTTGAGAAAGCTTCCCGCTAGCAAAGTAGATGGGATGATCTAGGTTTCCCTCACCAGGTTGTGCAATGATTTCACCCAAAGAAATTCCAGAAGCATCAATGTGTACATGGAATTCCACTTGCCAATTTGGGTATACCAATATGGGGGTAGTACTCAACTTTTATTTGAGGGTGTCAAAAGCTTGATCACACTCTAGCTTCCAACTGAAGGCTCCATATTTATCCATCAATTTCTCCAATGAGGCAATGCTGTTTGCATAATTCCTGATAAATCTGTGGAAGTATCCAATGTGGCCCAACTTTATACAAAATTGTTTATAACTCATAGGTGAAGGCATATTGAGGATGAACACAACTTTTACAGGGTCCACTAGTACTCCTTCCCCACAGACTACATTCCCTAGCATATTTCCAAATGGTACACAAAAAATGCACTTCTTCAGGTTTAAGGAAATATGTATCTATTTGCAATGATGAAACATCAACCGTAGTAACCCTATGTGCTCCTTTAATAGGATGTACATAGTCCATTCATCCATATATACCTCAAGAAATTTATGAATAAAGTCGTTGAATGCAACAATAACTATGCGAGAGAAAACAACCGGGGCATTTTTCAAACCAAAAGGAATAACATTATAAGAAAAATAACCCCATTATGTAGTAAAGGTAGTCTTTATTTTATCCTCTTCTACAATTCTAACCTGATGGTAGCCCGAGAATCCATCTGTAAAAGAATATGATTCATTTCCCGCTACTTGATCAAGAAATTCATCACTAAAAGGAGTAGGAAATGGGTCCTGCACACAAGATGAGTTCTTACTCCTGTAATCAACATAGAGTCTTATATCATTAGTGCCCTTCTTTCTCTAGATTAAAATAGGACTGATCCACTTAGCCTCATCCACAATAAAAATTAGCCCAACTGCTAACATTTGATCAATTTATTTCTTAACCTTCTCCTTGACTCACGGGTTTAGATGGTACAGTCTATGTTTGATAGGATTAGCATCCAGTTTTAATTCAATCTCGATTTCTCCTAAATCTCTCTTAATTCCCTTCAATTCTAAAAAAATATTAGGAAAGAGATATTTATACTCCCACAACAAATCCTCTATCTCTGTCATAGTTTGTTCATCCCAATAGTCACCTATAGATGCCATCTTAGGATGCTCTTCAATCCCTATCTTTACTTTATGAAACCTTATGGGTTGAGTGTATGAGCTACTAATATCACTTGATATGGCATCCTTGAATTCTCTTATTTTGGTGGATTCTTGAAAGGTTAAATGTCCAAGTTCCTCCAAGTCCTTTGGATCGTTAGGTTCCTTATCAACTTTATTATAGGCCATGGGTATTCTCATAGGGGATGGATACAATATATATTCAAGCAAGTGTTCATGCTCAGAGAAAAACATAAGCGGATATTTAGGCTTAACTTTAGTACTAAAAAACATATTCTTAATTTGTTGGAGCACAACTGTGATTTCAGGAGTCTTACTAGAGAACGAAAAATTATGGCAGAACTGATTCTGAAGTGTCTTCCAACATATTGTTTGTCTTCTTATTTCCTCATGCACGTACCAATATTTGGGAAATGTTCCTAGAGACTGAAAGAAGTGATGTGTCCACAGAGACGATGGGATTTTCACATCCTCCCACACTTGTAAACAATGTTACACGTGTGCAACTGGGTTAGAATGACCATCATATATTTCCAAGGATAGAAATTGACTCTTCTACTTAATATTTTGTCGCAACTATGGGATATGTGTTAGTGGAAGGAACTAATGTTTTATAGAGAGCTTGAATTCATCCCAAGTGGACATATTTTCTCTATGAGTACCCCACCACCTGGATGAAGAGGACTTTAGGGCTAGGTCAAGTGTTGAGAGTTCGTGGTCTATCACAACCCCACTCTCCATATTAATGAGAAAACTCTGTAAATCTGAGGAGCCATCATATGTTGGACACTCCCTGATCTTCGTTCCAATCCACCATACTGCTCAAACAATTGTTCAACATCTTGAAAAGTTCTCGTTCTTTCCTTATTTCTAGTTGTCCCAAGCATCTTCAGAATATTCGTCCACAAAATGAATTCTTTGCCAGATTATGGATCCATTTGTAGTGGGGTTAATGTAATATGATTGATTTCCTACAATCACAGTATAGAGTTGATCTTGATTATCATGTTCCATATTTTCATTTTCTAGTTCACTATACCGTGGAACTTGAAACAGGTCTAGAGGCTGGGTCATTTTCATGCCATCATATTTAAAGGTCATAATTTATTTCTTAGAGAGATTGAATTCATCCCAAGTGGACAAAGTTTCTCTATGAGTACCCCACCACCTGGATGAAGAGGACTTTAGGGATAGGTCAAGTGTTTAGAGTTCGTGGTCTATCGCAACCTCACTCTCCATATTAATGAGAAAAATTTGTAAATCTGAGGTACCATCATATGTTGGACACTCCCTGATCTTTGTTCCAATCCACCATACTTCTCAAACAATTGTTCAACATCTTGAAAAGTTCTTGTACTTTCCTTTTTGCTAGTTGTCCCAAGCATCTTCATAATATTCGTCCACAAAATGAATGCTTTGCCAGATTATGGATCCATCTGTAGTGGGGTTAATGTAATATGATCGGTTTCCTGCAATCACAATATAGAGTTGATCTTGATTATCATGTTCCATATTTTCATTTTATGGTTCACTATACCATGGAACTTGAAACAGGTCTAGAGGCTGGGTCATTTTCATGCCATCATATTCAAAGGTCGTAATTTATTTCTTAAGATATATTATAGCATATTTCTCACAGGCCCAATCAATTCCTAATAGAGCTGGGTATATATTTTTCCCACCATTATTTCAATGACTTCAAAGTCTGCCACTACTTTGACACCAACCAAATCCACTTTGACATTTTTCAACCTACCTACTAGATAAATGTAATATTGATTCACCATCCACAAATGAATAGGGGAATATACAAGTTTTGACTTACCCATCACTTCCCAAGTTTTCCTTAGCAAGATATTGACACAAGAACCTAAGTCCAACATAACATCCCTAATCTCATAGTCGTCAATGTGAGCATTCAACTGACATTCTCTCCCATCTATCCTCTTCCTTCTCTGTATCCTACTTGTGTTCCTTGCTGGAAGGTTAATAAAAATGGAATATTTCGAGCTTCCTTCGATTCCCAAGGAAATTTTGAGTGTGTTATGCAACTTCCCACTAAGTTGTTCATCGTCTAAAATGTCAGAAAATAGTTGTAACAACAGATCAACATTCTTTTGTGACTTACCCTGGGGCTCCATCTAAGTAGGTGATTCTCTAGTGACTCTTGGTTGGTGAGGATTTGGATTAGAACTTGGTTCCACAACCTTAGTCAGTGTAGAACTAAATAGTTGTCTGAACATTTCCACTGCATCTTTGAAAAATCCCTTTTGCCTTACACAGTCATACTTCGTATTCTCAGGAACTACCTTTTGGATTTTGATATGATGAGAAATTTCAATATAAAAACGGTCTTAATTCCTCCTCTAGTGACAATGTTAATATTGGGATATTTTCCCTCAACTACAGGTCTAGGTTCATAATTTATCAGATTGGTCCCTCTCTTCCTTGCACGATCTTCCCATTTCAAAATCAGCTCCAGGCAGTCTTTAGTAGCTTGGGTGTTGTTTTTGCAATGCACACATCAAGGTCATCAGGGAAGGGGGAAACATTTGGCGAGATTCCTTTTCTCATCACAGTTGTAGCAATGAACTGGTCCTCGATGGCCAATCCATCCACCTCTAAAATTTCCTCCACCTCGACAGCCTCCTGCAAACCCTTGAGGAGTTTCATTGACTCTAAATGTGAAACAATCCAATGTATCAGCTAGAGCATACAAAGCTCTACATTGGTTGGTAGTATGAGTAGGGGACCCATATAATTCATAATACATTGTATTTGAAACATGGATATACTTTTGAAAAATAAGCCAGTGCCTAGGAGAGTGCGCATGAATTCTATATATCTCGCAATACATATTGCACTGGCCTCCTTGATGATTCGAGAAAGAATGGTATTGAACAAGGACATGAAATGGAATTGTAGCAATGAATTGCGCAAATCCTCCCAATGATCCTATTGGTGGAGGATCCATAGGGTGAGCAGGGGGCCATGAACCCCTCAATCTTGGGCATTCAATTGTTGTATGAGCTTCGTTATAACAACCGGTACATCATATTTGCGGTCGACCTGCTCTAGGAAGGGTGAAATATTGGATATTGTTAGTTAACACATAGATATATTCTTGTAGTCTCATGATATTATGATCTTTAGGTGGTCTCATCACTTGCAATCTTCTAATATAGCCTACCATAAACTCAATATTCATAGCTTGTTCCAATGCCTCTCCCAAAGTAGCTATTCTTTGCTGAGTCAATGAGATTCGGGTTAATGGTAACAACTCCTGAATAAACCATTCTCTCTAATGATCCTCGTGGATAGGTTTTTCTAATTTCCATATCACATCCTTAAATATTTGGTTATATTCCCATGTGAACTCACCGTCTCTTTATTTTGTCTTGCACAATTCCGAGAGAGCCTGTTGCTCTGACTAAGGTAATTGAAATTACGTTATAAACTTCTACTTCACCTAGGTTAAAGAGAAATAATTCCATTTATTATTCCCCGGATCAATAGATTTCATGTACTATTTTAGAGCTCGACCCCTCAAATTAGTCTGGAACTCAACTAATTTTTTTGTGTATAAAGTATCACGCGACCTCGAGATGGCTTCACAAAGAAACTAGTGTTGCTCAATGTTTGCATCCCCTTTACCCCAAAACTCTGGGTGCTGAGTAAACGATCATGCATGTTGATGTTCCATTGATGGACTTGGAGATCCTATTAATATAAACCATTAAGGCCCTAGATGTGATATAACTGAAACATTCACCACATTGATACTACTACTACTAATTGAACTTGTTGGACTAGAAGGGTTATAAATGATAGAAAATGCAAAAATATTGATTGTAGAGATTGCCAAATTTTTAGATGGTGTAAGGGAATAGGTGACTTAGGGCTGGGGCCTTTAACTATAGAGCAGAGTTATTTAATATGGGGGTCATTTTTTCTTACAAGGTTCTGTCTACCTTGTGATGCAGTCCGACATTTTCTGGCATTGTGGGTTCCGTCTCTTATGCAAATCCCTTTGAGGTCTCGAATGAGTATTCCTCTTCAATAGTGGCATATATATTTATTTCTTCATATATCCCTCCTAAGGTTTCCTTATCCTTTCTACCTCCTACAAAATCTTCACCTCTCTCACCAAATTTCTCCTTCAACCATTGACTGGCCGACCTTCAACATCTTTGCAAATCTCACAATTTCTCTAATTATTTTCTTATACTACCATCACAATAAATCTTCTTCCATGATTAATCAAGTCTCTTCATTACCTTTCTCATATGATTCCACCACCTCTTTTCAAAAGCCGCAACCCTCCTTAGATCTCGTTCATTTATTGTAATCTTCTCTTGTCACCCCCCATCTCCAGAAATTCCTTTTTTATTGACTCATGACCCTCCCATGAATCACCTCCCCCTCCAATGAAGGGGTTTATGCTGCCATCTCAATTGAAGGAACATGTAACATCCCTTCTTCCACTAGCCAAATCTTGATCCAAAGAGGGATTTACCACAAAATTATTCCTTTGGATCCTTCATGGAATACAACTTCTTCTTTCAAAAAATATTGGTGGTTCTCCACAGTGAACTTGATAATATATCCTTCCAGGGTAGTCTGCACCTAGAAGTCCACATCATAAGAGATATGATGATCCAACCGAATAGATGCTAAATGCTCAATGATCTAGTTATATCTTCTCTTGACTCAAAATTTATATTCTGGTGCTTCTTGTATCCATTCTAGCCACTGAAATACCTCTTCATGGAATCAAATCCAAAATATCTTGTACTATTCACTCGTAGGTTCCGAATAGAAAACAAATCTATTCACAACTCTAAATATTTTGTGCCATAAATCAACTTCTTTTTGTATAAATGTGTTGCACCTTCTTTTCCACCAATTCTCAACATCAGATTTGAATATCCCATGAATCACTTTAAATCTTAGGTCTCGGCAACAAAACCATTTGTCAACGCAAAATTGAGACCATGGTTCTCATAGGTTACCAAAAAAGGGTACCGTTGTAGTCTAGGAGCGCTGGCATATTCAACCTTCTGCAAGGGAAGAAGGACTCACCCAAGGTGCAACCGAGATGTGTGTGTGGTGAAGTGAGTTAAAGAGAATGCATATCAGGTTTAACATTATCGTATTCAGATTCATACATCAATACACAAAAATACATTCATATATAGTGAGTAAATACAAAATATACATGACATAAGAAAGTACACAACAGGGAAACTACAGATTCATACACAATATAACAAAATTTTAGGGTCCAAATAATATCTTATATTAGTAACATCTCAAAACTAGTCATACATAGAGTGCATCTCTCAAACAATCACTTATGTAGTTGAATCTGTTCCCAGATACCCATTACCAACACTAATCTTCTGCACAAGCATAGTGACAATAAAGAACCCTTTATAATAGCTCTAGACTCTGACTCAATAATAGTAGTGATAATAATAAACCCATGGAAATAGTGGTAAACCATCATAACCCTTTTACCATTACATATCTCCATATTTATATTTTTCCCTCGGTTTTTCTTGGATTCTTGATTTCATTGTATTTCTTTGCATGAAATCAAATCTCTTGTATCTTTTGACTGCTTGTCTAGCTGGTGCATGTTGCTGTTGGTTGTTTTCACTTCTGGAAAATTTTTCAATTATCTTTCGGGTTGTCTAACTATTTTCCACCACTTCAAGTATTTCGTTGACCTGCTCTGCTTTCTACAAAACTTTAGCATTTCCACAAAATAGAGACTTCTTAAAATGGAGGGCCCAACAACGTGACCCCAATAACTTAGTAGCCCAACATGCTAGTCAAGTAGTGTCTCATTGGGAATATGCACATGATAGTTTTGAAAATACTTGGGATTGGGAAGAGGTCCTACAAAGAAAAGAGAAACTAGACCCAACCCGATTCAAGGCCATTTCAGGAAATGAGAAAATGGAATGGTTAAACAAAATAGTACGGGCTGATTTACATGCGCGAAATGAAAATGTAGAGCAAGGAACAAGGAGAGCTGAAGCTCAAAGACTCTTAGTGGAAGCTAAGAGGGAATTTCATGAGCATGGGAAAAATCCTACCATTCAAGTATTGGAGCCACCGATAATAACTCGAGTGGAGGTACATATGGGAGAAGAAAAGAGAAACTAGACCCAACCCGATTCAAGGCCATTTTAGGAAATGAGAAAATGGAATGGTTAGAAAAAATAGTAGGGGATGATTTACATGCACAAAATGAAAATGCATAGCAAGCAACAAGGAGAGCTGAAGCTCAAATAATCTTAGCGAACGCTGAGAGGGCATTTCGTGAGCATGGGAAAAATCCTACCATTCAAGTATTGGAGCCACCAATAATAACTCGAGTGAAGGTACATATGGGAGAAGAAGAGAAAACTCCTCCAAGAGAAACCTCACCTAGAGGAGGCAATGATAAACTAGATAGGGGACAACTACAGGTAGTGTAGTAAGAGTCTATATTGACAGTTGAAACTTTGACAAGGACACCATGAAGAAGCAGGTTAGCACCAATGATTTCATATTTGATTATGATTTATGATAATGAAAATGAGGATATAGACACCTTAAAAGTCCCTATTATCAATGAGGATGCTACATAAATACAAGAAACACATCCACCCCAAGAACCACAACCTATGGATGTGGAAACAGTCTTAGATACAACTAGAAAAATTGTCACTCTTATAGAACTAGGATCACAACCTCATAGCATAGGGGAAGGTAATCAAACAGATAGGGATGAAGAGCATAGCCCAGGAGATGTTACCTTGGAAGGAAGAGACAATGAAGATGACAAAGTTCATGACAAAGAGTTAGGAGAGGCCCAAGAGGGAAAAGATGAAAGTAACAGTGAAGGTTCAAGTCTAGAAGAAAATACCCCAGATAGAGAAGAGAATGAGGAAAATTCATATGCTAGGGAGAAATTGGGAGATGGCACACTTAGAATCAAGGAACATGAATAAAAAAGTGTTTCCAAAGAGACTGAAAGAACTACAACAAAAAATTTGACTCCTTCTTCACCCAAAGGAGTGACAAAACCCTCGGTAGTAGCAGCAAAGGATGTTACCAAAATCACCAATGACGCCAAGAAAATGGAAGGGATTC
>CBVK0101316643.1:0-10839 GCA_900067695.1 Picea abies | reverse complement strand
GGACTCTCCCACTCCTTTGATAGGGTACTGGTAATCATCTCCAAGTGTAAATTTCTAGGGAAAGTTATTTTCTATAAGGCTAGAGATAATGTCCCTCTGACCTATCATGTGCTTAGAGACACCATTGTCTATGATCCAAGTATCCACACCAGGTGTCAAATATCCTGAGAGGGAAGAAAATAAGACATAGTTTTCATTCTCTTCTTTAGTCATCTGTGTGGGTGGCTTATTATCTTCAACTGCATGGGCATGGTTTCTTTTGTTATTTCTTTTCTTGTATTTGTATATTTTGGTTGGAAAATTCTTAGAAATATGTCCCATATTGTCACAATGATAGCATTGATAAGAGGAGAAATGTGTTTTCTCTTCTTTGACCTTTCTAAAATTTCTGGAATCTCCTTAGAGGGTGAGATTCTTTATGGGAGTAGGTGAATATCTTTGGAGAGTGAGATTCCTTATGGAGATGGGTCTCCTTATGGAAGTGGGACCTTATCTTTCCTCCTTTAGCATGAGAATCTAGGTCTTGGTCTTCATCCCTTAATAGTATTGCTTCTCGGTTAGCTACCCTTGCTTCTTCTTGAACACATTCTTCCTAAAGACTGTCAAATTGGAGTTTCTCCTTTCTTGTACAGATAGTTTGGATGAAGGCATCCCAAGGTTTTTTGATACCATTAAGAGCTGTTATTTTGAGTTCATCTTCATCTAGGTTGTCTCCAATTTCTTCTAGTTGTTCCTTGAAATGAGAAACCCTAGATAAATAGTCATGAACAGTTTCTCCTTTCTGCATCTTTGTACTCTTGAGTTGGGTTCTCAAATTCATCTTCCAATTGGTATTCCTTCATTCATACATTCTGGTTAGGGAATAAAACATTTATTTTGGATTATTCTTTGAAGACACTTGAGGGATCAAGTGATCTTTAATGGAGTCTGCAATGATTCTTTTGGCCCTAACCATAACCTTCTTGTACTTTTCTTTAGCTACATCTTCTTCGGGTTCTGGTACATTTTCCTTTATAAAATTTGCAAGATCATTATCTTCAAGAATGAGTGCAATCCTATACTTCCAGGCATGGAAGTTATCCACACCTTCTAACTTCTCAACAAGCTTGGTGCTTGCAGACATCTTGACTTGGAGCTAGGAAAGTGACCAAAAAATTGAAAGTGCTCGGAAGTTAAATCTGAACTTACCAGGAGGTGTGCTTGGTTGAGACGAGTAGGTTGGTGCAGTATGTTTTTAGAAAATCCAAATTTTACCTCTTGAAACTAGTCCTACACAAATCTAGACTGGTACTTCTGGTATTGATTCTGGTTTCCTAGTTTTATGGTTTTATGGTACTAGTGAAAACTAGCGTTTCACTTTATGAAGGCTCTTTCCACTAAAAAGGTGTGATCGAGCTACCAATGGGTTCTCTAGACTAGAGCGCACTTCCCTAGATGGTTTTTAGGCTGAAATTCCCTTCCAACAAAATCCCTTAATTTTCTTATATGACAATAGTGACAATTTTGTTTACCCAGTGAAAGGTGCTCTATTCAGTCGAGCTCTGATACCATGTTAAATTTAGAGATTTTATTAAGTTCTTTTCAATTTTACTAGAAAATAATAGCATAAGCAGGATCACTAAAAGAAACACAATCATAAAGTACATAGCATCTATCCTGGGAAACCCTCATGGGGGAGAAAACCCAGCAAAAACTTACTTAATATAGATTCCCAATATAATGTCAAGATAAAGGACCAAACACTAGAGAATATCCAAGACTGAACAATGTGCCTATCTCTTCTCCTTCTTCTAACTGCATCTTCCTTCAAACTTGCACACTAGATGAGTGACTTTAGTGAGTGAGTGAATGAGGCGCTAGCCTCTCTTATTTATACTAGATGAGGAGCACTAGGGTTGTGTATTTTCATCAAGTAGGGTTGACTTCTTCAACTAGAGGATAAAACCACTTTAATTATCCCTAGTGGTTGACTTCTCAATTATCCTCACTTAATTTGGGTTTGGCAAATCCACAAAAGGGGATTTGGTCATGCATAAGTCCCAACATGATAAATCCACAAAATGGGATTGATCTATTTAATAATAACTCAATTATAATTAGAATATACTTCGTAGTTACAATATTTCAAAAATCAACCCCCCAGCATTAAGAAGGATGTGCGCAAGTGATCCAACATTCTAACTCACTGAAATATATCAAGATCCATACATAGCATAGAATACACATTGAGGAATATCATTGTTTTTTCTCCAAAGGAAATTTGCACAATCCCTTTGCAAACAACTATGTACTCTATCCCACCATTGAATATCATTGAATCCTTTAAGGAACAAGTAGTGTACTATATGAACAAGTCCTACCTATTGGTGAAGTTTCGTGATGCACCTGAATCAATGTACCAAGCAGATGAACCATGTTAATTTTCTTACTTCTTGTCCATGAATTAAAAGAGGGATGAATCCTTCTCCTCTATATGCTATGTAACATGAGCCTTCCGCAAAGGCCCTCCCTAGTTATTTTTCTTAGCAACGAACCTCTTTCTACAATGCTTCTTCATATGGCCCACCTTGCCACAATAGTAATAGGTGATGTTCTTCGAGATCTTGGTTACATCTTCACCACTTCCTTTACCTTTCTTCTTTACCCATTTTCCTTTTCCCTTAACATTGGTTGCAAATGGATATTATGTACCTTTGTCTCAATACTGCTACTGAATTGTTTCTTCCATATATCATGCTTTAATAGCATATCGCATAACTCATTAAACTTAAAGTCAACATTCATATAGGTGATGTTAAATATCTCAATAAAGTTCTCATAAGCATGTGGTAATATTTTCAACATAATTACCACCAAGTCCTCATATTCCATCTTTCAGCGAATGGCCTCCAATTTTTCTCTAATGTCCTTGATCTTGAGTAAGTGCTCCTATAATGATGAAATCTCATCCATATTCTTCCAGAAGAAGGCTCTTCCCTTTTTTGAAGTCTCATGAAAATATTTCAAATGCTTCCAAATCCCTGTGGAATTATTCCCTATATACACCTCAAGAAGCATCACATATGTCACAAACAACTTAAGTAGCATCACTACTCCTATGTCTTGGTCTTGACCCACAACTGTTGATCAGATATTTTTACCGAGGATAATAATAGGCAAGAACATATACTCAAAAATGGCCAATATATGTTGCTTCTACGTATTATAGTTATTTACGAAGAACCTGTAGCTACCTTCCAGTGTGATCTTGGGTAAAAAGGCCATAGATACAAGTGAAGAATGCAGAAAAATATATTGAAACAAGAAAATGTTGAAAACACTTTTCTTCCCTCCCTCATATGCAATCATGGAGCAAGAACACTTGGATATTGAATCTAAGCTTCTATAGTGGCCACATATTGTTGGAAAACATGCAAATTTCTAATACATTTTCTCCAAAACAACCCCAAAACACAGATTTTACTAAATTTTCTTAAAAGAGGCCCAATAAACCACATATATGCCCTTAAAAAACTGAAAAACACATGGATATTAACAAATTTTCTCTCAAACAACTCCAAAACAATGATATTTTATAAAAACCATCACCAAATTAGTCAATTTCTATGTGGATATGCTGAAAAATAATAAATTAGCAACCAAGTCTTCTAGATTTGCAAATCTAGGAAGCAATATAGATGTAAACAACTCAAAATTGTTTCATATTCATCTGTAAGATCAAGAAATTAGATAAATTAGATTTATTTGACTATTAAATAATCTACAAAATCTAATTTTGTGTTGAAAAAACTCCATGTAGCATATATACAAGTTCATACAGTTCTATTTTTTAAAGAATGGACCATACAGCCAATTCATACAGTCGTATTGATGCATACAACTCACTAGTGGCTATGAATTATTTTCCATGCATTCATACCATTAATATATACACTCATAAAACTATTGGTGACTAAAATTAGTGGTTGTATGGTGGGTAAATTTTGGCGACTCTATTCCATACATACAACTAGTAGCCAAGAGCCTTTTTTCATATTTTCTCTCTTCCGAAACCTTGATTTGTAGGGTTCTGATTAAAAGAAATTTGATTTTTTATTTGAAATTAAAAATGAAACAATACCTAGTTTCAAATTATCTAAAACCCTTTTGCCTCTTTGATGTGGCACATTGGTGATCCATCGATATGTCTCTGTTGGCAGCAATATCTAGGTCTTCACACTCACATAAACTCCATGGAACTTAGATTATTGAAGTTGCAAGAGTAAAAAACTTGTCTTCCAAAGGCCAAAGACTATTGATACTGCTTCAAAAATGATAGGATTTTATACCATATAGTGATAACACGAACACATAAAGGAAACCAAGATTGCATTAATAATGAGAAAGCAAAATATTTCTTATAAGGGGTTACAAGCTAGTCGATTCAATCCACTTTATGGATGTGGGATATACCAACAAACACACTAAAGTGGAATGAAGAATAAAATCATAAAATAAGATAAATTTGAAGTGACTTTATTAATTCCTATGTATAATATCTAATTGACCATTATAATATGATATTTACTTTAACAAATTGGAGCATCATATCACCAATATGAATGTTGTTGAATGCTCTCAATCATAATTACTATCGGTGCCCACTACAAAAAAATTATAGTTCTCGTTGGATTTTTATATATCAATGGAAGAAATTGGTTTCTGACCTTGATTACACCTGTCAAAAAAAGTGCAAAAATTGGGCAGAAGTGGTAACTTTAGAGAGTTGTAACTTTTTGCTTCAACCTCGAAATTTAGTATGAGTATAGTCATTTTAAATCTATTCCAAAAGGGAATAAATATGAAGATTTGTATTCTAGATAAGTAGTTTTGATTTTTTTCATAACCTGGGAAGAAAAGGGTTTGTAGCCTTGATTTGACAAAAATTGTCAATATGTGTAGTTTTTGGAATGTATATATGAAAAAAATTATCTATATATATATATATATTGGAAATGAAATGTATCTAACATATATAATTGTATTAACACTTTGCATATACAGTGTCATTTAAGATATTGTTAGAGACTAGAATTGAATATTAAGCTCTTGAAGAAAGAATATGAAGGTTGGACAAGATCCTTACAACCATGAAGAAGAGGTCTGAAGATTAAATATCACTATGGGGAATGAATAAACATAGTCTAATGGACATGGAGAAAGGATTGATCCATTACAAATGATAGAAACCGTGGGGATATTAAAGATGGAATTTTAGAGTTGTAGAGTTGATAATGAAAGGATGATAAAATCTCGGGAGAAGCATAATCAACTTAACACTCACTTAGTGAAAAGTTTGAATCAATTGAAAAGATATATATATATATATATATATATATAATGGATTAGGTTCAAAGTGGGTGAAAGAAGAAAAATATCACTCAAACAAAGAGTCTCATGGAAAATATAGACATCCTAGAAAAACTACCAAATGTTAGATGTATCATTTCTCTCCACCTCACTCAATGAAGGAATATTATACTTCCGAAGAGTTAATGAGTATCCCAAAGGTGTCTTTAGTTAGACACCAAAGAAGAAAACATGAACAATAAATATTCCAAGGATTAAATATTACTATGGGGAATTAATAAACATAGTCTATTGGATGCATAGAAAGGATTGAGCCATTATAAATGATAGAAACCATGAGTATCTTGTTATCTCTCAAACTCTAACCTGGGAAGGAAATTCCTAACTTTGGCAAGAGAGCCTAGAAAAACTACCAAGAAATCCACCCAATGTCACCTCAATGGCTTTGCCCCACACTTCAAGCTAAGGTAATCCTAGGCATAAGGGGAATCCCTATCTAACTCACTCACTCTAGGAAGGGTACATCTATAGGAAGCTCTTGAAACTCACAAATATCTCACACTACTAATCTAAGTTGCCTGGATTTTGACATGTTAAAGTAGGAGTAGGAGTTGGTTGTGGGATTTCAAGTCTAAGGGAGGTCTATAATTTGGCAAGTTTTATGAAGGATTGAGTGAAATCTACACTACCCTTTTTTAAAGAATAGTGTAAACAACAAAGTAATGTGATTGCAAGGATCTATCAAGATAGAAAAATAAGGAACAATGTTCAATTGAGATTGATATTAAAGCATGAAAAATTATATAGGAATCCACACCATATAAATGTGAATCAACATGAATATTCAAGTTCATTTACCAAAAACCATCACATAAAATTATTAAATGCCAATAAATAGCTCACACTACTAGTCCAACATGCTTGGATTTTGACATGTTAAAGTAGGAGTAGGAGTTGGTTGTGGGATTTCAAGTCTAAGTGATGTCTATAATTTGGCAAGTTTGATGAAGGATTGAGTGAAATCTGCACTGCCCTTTTTTAAATAATAGTGTAAACAACAAAGCAATGTGATTGCAAGGATCTATCAAGATAGAAAAATAAGGAACAATGTTCACTTTTCAATTGAGATTAAAGCATGAAAATGTATATAGGAATCTACACCAAATAAATGTGAATCAACATGAAGAGTCTAGTTCATTTACCAACAACCATCACATAAAATTATTAAATTCCAATGATGCTTATCAAAAAATAAGATTGTTGTAAAATCAAGATAAAGTAATGTGAATAGTGTTATTCCCAGCTTTTAGAAACTAACATATGCCATATAACCTTGTCAAAATGTGAGAGTGTTGTGTAACTACTACAAAATAAGATTGATTTGTTATGAGACAAAATTGAACGATAAAACCATTAATATTTCCATAGTGAGTATTATTTGTGTGTTGTTAATCTGAAAATAAAAGAACAATTATGCCAGTAGCATCCATGTGCTCATTTAACAAATAGGGTATAATATGAAAGACAACCATAAAAATTCGGATATTCCAATAGATTTGTTAAACGAGCAATCAATTGCTTAGAGTGATTCTAGTGTTGTTATAAACATTTCCATAATTAATTATTTAACCCCATTTCAAATTATATGTGATCTTGAACCATGATCCAAAGTATATGCTCAAATAAACTATGAGAAAACAATTATGAGTAGAGAACATTGTGATCACATATAAATTCCAATATTTGACTATAAACTTTAGATGCAGAATAGAAATAAGAAGCTCACATGTTAATCCATTCACAATATTTGACTATTTGTTCAGAAATAGGAAAAATAAAATGTGTGCTTATGTTGATTTCAACAAATGACCTTGTAACAGGTGAGGATATATAGAGAGAGTATATCACTGAACCTCATATAATTTTATCCATACATAGAAAAATGTAAGGATTAGTTTAGGCAATGATTTATGTTATGCATGAAGAGTTTCAATAAATTGAGTATTGATCCAACCTAAAGTGAGATCTAATCCATGAATTAGCCAAGGAAAATCGATTTTCTCATACACTTAAGGTTATTTAGACTTGAAAGTTCAAATGAATATGCACCCAATTAAATCTATGTGAATAAGTTACTTCTTGAATGATGGTTTAGCACTATTTAATGAAATGAACTTGAAAAAACCATCTAAACCCCCATCTTATTGCTCAATAACTAATTCAATCTTCATAAAATGCCAATCAAATTTTGAAAAATATCAAGCACAAATCCAAATGGACGGACTTATTGAGTTTTTTAATGATTTAGCTTGTGATAGACTTGAAAACCCTAGATCACAAAGAAAACTAAATTGATGGGAAAACTTTTAAAATATGTTTGAGAAAAAATGGTGAAGTCACCTTACCATTGGGTATGGATTCCTTGTCTTCCTTATCAATGCTTCCCTTCTTCCCTAGAAGTGTTGAGGTCTTCCACACCAACAAGTGAGCACGTAAGAGCGTCAAACTATGACAAAAAAGTCTAGGAAAACCTTCAAGGAGGGTTAGATCATGTAGTTGAATCAAACCTTAGAAATTGCAAGATAGATTAGATTAACCATATGATGAAAAGAAAAATACCTAAACATGCATCCCTAGTAACATGAATTAAATATAATCAAGTAAAATAAAAAAAATAGGCTCATTACCATACCTTGCTTGATTGTGATTCTCTAGAACAAATCATTTAGCTCATCAAATATTTCCCATACTCTTATGATAAAAAATAAAACAAGGAAAATATCACCATGAGATAGAATATCTCACACCAAGATAGCCAATAAGTATGCACTTTATTCCCAACTTCTCAAAATGACAACACTCCCTTTTTATAGGTGAGAGAGGATTAAAAAAATAAAATAAAATATATGGGCTTGAGAAATACCATGTGCTCAATACAAGTGGTATCTAACTAACATTTGACAACTTATATGAGTCATCAACTATTCCAACAAACCTCAACAAACTCCAACAAACTTTCACACATTTGAGGTGAGAAGAGAGAGAATGGTGTGCTCCACACATGTGAATTCAAATATTCCCTCCAAATTCAATCTCTCCATGATATAGCTCATAAAATAATACAATAAATTCCTTACATATGTTTGGAGTGAAGAGAGAGAAAGAGAGCTCCTCTATAAAGTTCTGGAAACCCTCACACATGTAGAAATAGTCAAGATGACCCTAATGTATCTAATACAAGTACAAAGAAGAGTACAATGACAATAATGGATACAAGATCTTTCTCCTCCCTTATATTTACAATAGGTGAGTGAGGATAACATAAAATAAGGAAATGATTCCATACAAGTAACCAACAAGGAAACCCCACATGGAGCACTCTACAATACAAGGATGTACATGTGTCAAACTAGGGTTTATCTAACCCCCAAAGTGAAACACCCTACAAGCATGATCCTTCTTGGGCTCAATGCCCTTCCTCCAAGATGGTGCACTCTCCAACAATTAGTTATTCCAATGATCCCTCTTCCATGGTGGTCCATTATCCAAGTGTCATTGTGCAAGACACTCCTCCTCTAACTATGTGCCACATGTCCTCTCATACACCCATTACTAGTCTCATATGTGACAATATGGTCACAATTATCAAATGATCCTCTTGAACCTATGTGTCTAGGTCCATCACCAACCTCCATGAAGTATGTTTCTCAACCCCAAGCATCCTCAAGTCAAACATCCAACTTGATGGGGAATAGGGTGGAACATGACATGAAATAGAAAAGATAGTACTACAGATAATTGAATAGGAAAAACAAATTTGAAGATAGAGGTGGTGTCTAAAGACACCATTTCAGTGCTTAATCAAAGTGCATTGTGATGAGAACATCGTAGTGAATATTGCACACCTTGATCCACATGATCTATGTTTTCTACTGCTTGATCTCCATGATGATAATCACCCAAGGGGTCTGTTATTTATATCCTCGAGATCTAACCAAATTTCATAGAATATGGAAGATATTGTCCACATATAAATGTCAGTTGTTTACTTCTCCAAATACACGTTATCGAGTTGGATTGACAAGGATGCTTGTTCCGAACAACTAATCTCCCAACTCATAGTCGATTGCTAGGCTCGTCAATCCATGGTCGACTATCTTCAACTGTTGGTCGATTATTTGACTGACAGGAACATCGACTACTCGACTGACTAATGTATAGATATTTTCATTTTCCCGATCGAATGTATCTAGATGTAGGTCGATCGCTCGATTGACTGAATCCAAGAGATGTGTGATGAACCATCAATGCTTGATGTTACAACACCCCCCCATCAGAAAATGTATCTAGAGATTCAGGAGGTGAGATTACGTTATCATGACACCCCCCTATAATCCCATCTTCCTGAATCCCAAGCATCGTACTAATCTTGATAAATCTAGATCCAACTACAGGTTTGGTGAGGATATGAGCAACCTGATCATTTGTTCTGCAATATTCAAGAGAGACAACGTTCTCATGAACCAATTGTGTCAAATAGTGAGCATGGAGCTCAACATGATTCATCTTACTATGGGAAATAGGATCTTCAATAGCATGTATAGCACTCTAGTCAAGATCTGAAGAGGAAGGCCAAGTTCACCCAGAAGTTGGTGGATCCAAACTACTTTAGTACTTTATTTAATGATGCCAAGATATTTTTCTTTTGTAGTCTACAAAGACACTAAATTGTGTTTCTTGCACGACCATACCAATGGTCTAGTGCTAAAGTGAAACACATAGCAAGAAGTGGATTTCCAATCATCATTGTCGCCATCCCATTCAAATTCGGTGAAGTCGACCAGCAAATATGAACTTTGACAATACTTGATACCAAAATTAGTGGTACCCTTGAGATAGTAGACAATTTGTTTGACTTATTTCCAATGGCTTTCTCTGGGGTCCTGCATAAACCAAGAAACCACACTGATAGCAAAGGAAATGTTAGGTCAACTATGAGTAAGATAAATAATACTTTCAACCAATTGACTATAAAGTGAAGCAATGAATACAGTTGTTTGACAAGTTTTGGTAAGTTTTACTCCAAATTTAAGAGTAGCAGCACAAGGCTTGCAATCAACCATGTTAAAACGTGTCAAAAAATCCATCACATATTTAGATTGAGAAATTAAAAATCCATCACATAGTAGTAATACTAGAAGACCCAAAAAATAATGTAGAGTGCCAAGATATGTCATGTCAAAGGAGTCAACAAGATGTTTCTTCAATATAAGGATGAGATCAGTATTATTGTCAACAATGAGTAAGTCATGTACATATGCAACAAAAATCAAAGTGTCTCCATTGGTATGGAGAACATACAATCTGTGATCAGATTCACAATGTTTGAAACCAATTCTAAGAAATAAATTTTATATCTTAGCATACCAATCTCGAGGAACTTGATTCAAACCATAAAGTGACTTCTTGAGTTGACAAACCAAGTTAGAA
>CBVK0101316638.1:0-10202 GCA_900067695.1 Picea abies | reverse complement strand
TAAAGAGTTGAGTTGTAACTGCAGTCTTAAGTCTAATTCTATTTTAGAACTAAAGTGTAATGTTGAGCTGTAACTAAAGTCTTAAGTCTAGTTCTATTTTAGAACTAAAGTGTAATGCTGAGTTGTAACTAAAGTCTTAAGTCTAGTTCTATTTTAGAACTAAAGTGTAATGTTGAGTTGTAACTGCAGTCTTAAGTCTAATTCTATTTTAGAACTAAAGTGTAATGTTGAGTTGTAACTAAAGTCTTAAGTCTAGTTCTATTTTGGAACTAAAGTGTAATGCTGAGTTGTAACTGAAGTCTCAAGTCTAGTTCTATTTTTGAACTAGAGTATACCAGTCTCAAGTCTAGTTCGAACTAAAGTTTGAAGTTGAGTTATGATTAAAGCATGCAAAAAAGTTACTATTTCGAGCCTCTCCTCTTCTCCTCTTCAGCCTATATAAGTAGAGGTCGACCCCTCTCTTTAATACAATTTTTTGATATGTAGGTTAAGGGAGAAGCAATAGAGGAGCATATCAGTGATACAAAGGCAGCATACCAAAGCAACATATCAATGTTGTATATCAACAATAGAAGCTGCATATCAGAGGCATATATCAACAACATATCAGTGTTGTATATCAACAATAGAGGCAACATATTAGAGGTGTATTTCAGCAAGGCCTCTTAGGTCTTTTTCAGGTCAGATTCATCTTGGCAAGCTCTTTAAGAGCAGAACATTCATGGTGGATATTTGTAAGTGATCATACATTATTAATGCAATAAAGGAATATTGTTTTCATGGGTTTTTCTCCCTGTACAGGTTTTCCCTAGGGTATATGTGTTTTTGATGTGCATGCTTACTTGTATACATAGTTATTGTTATTCGGTTATGATTTAGTATTGTTGAAGTGTATTAAGATGGAAGCAAAGTGTTGAAGAAAATAAAAGAATTAATCCACATAAGAAATCAAGCTCATAATTTAACATCGTATTAGAGCTTGGGGTGTGTTAAACGTGTTGAAGTGCATCAACAAGCACAAACATTTCCAAGCTATCTTGATTAATTTTCTAGTGTGAGATCCATGGAATCCTCCATTTCAGTCAAGGTTGAGGATAGGCTCGAAGGAGCTACCAACTTCAATGTGTGGAAGCTCTGAATAACAAATATCTTGCAGGATCATGATCTTGTGTAGTATGTGACCACAATAGTAGAGGAATCCATGAATAATGTAGCAAGAGAGGCCTTTAGGAAGAGTCAAGAAAAGGCCAAGCGAATCATGTTTGACTCAGTCAAAGACAGTATAATGCCTGCAATGACTTTGTTAATGATTGCCAAGGACTTTATGGATACCTTGGTGAATTGGTACGAGAAACATGCTCCAAGTCAGCAGAGGACACTTAAGCACAAGCTTAAGTATTTGAAGATGGAGAAAGGTGAATCAGTGGCATCTTTCTGTTCCAGGATAGCCCAGTTCAGAGATTAGCTTTTGGTCGCAGGGGTGATAGTGGATGATGATGATTTAGTGTAGGCCATTTTTTATGGTCTTCCTTCTTCATGGGAGACCTTCTTATCCAGTGTAAGCGGGAGAGAGTTTCAACCCAAATTTGAGAGGTTATGGCATGATTTCCTCCAGGAGGAGAGTTGCACAGCTACTAGGAATGAGCCAACGAAAGAAGAGCACTTAGATTTAGCATCAAGATTCAAGGGAAAGAAGAAAGGCACTTTCCAAAAAGTCTCTTAGAGGAAGCAAAACACCAAAGTTACATTCAAAGGCAATAATATTGATACATCTAAGATTAAATTCTTTAGTTGTAATAAGTTGGGTCATTTTGCTAAAGATTGTTGGTTTAGAAAGACATATCCAAGGAAAGGGAAATATCATGCCTCAACTATTGAGGATGATGAATACAAAAAAATATCAGAAATTTCCTTCTAATGAGAAAGAAAATAGAAAATAATATTACTTGGTTTCTACCTTATCCAGTTTAGTTTTCACGGGGCCGAAAACTTGGTTAGTAGACAATGGTGCATCAAAGCACATGCCAGGGTTCAAGGAGATCCTCTCAGATTTCAAGACAAAATATTTTTCAGAGCATGCTGAGCTTGGGGATGAGAAATGTTACAAGATAGAGGGAGTAGGCTCTATCTCCTTCGGATTGGAATCTGGGGCTAGACTTCATGTTGATGAAGTATTATATTTCTAGGGCTCAAGAAGAATCTACTATCAGTTGCAACCCTTGAGGACAAGGGGTATTGGGTGATATTCAAGGACAAGAAGGCTTTACTATGGGATAAAGGTAGCCACTTAAGTAAAACATAACCCATTGGAACTTGCAGTGGAGGACTGTACGTCATGTCAGGACAATCAGTTCAGGCATTGGCTCATGATGTGACTAGCTCCAATGAGTTGTGGCACAAAATACTTGGACATATTCATTACAAAGCTCTTCCATATATACAAAACATGGTATGTGGCATGCCCTCTATTTATGTTAGTAAAAATGAAATTTGTAAGGTGTTATCACTCCAGGAAACTCTCCTAGGCTGTAAGTCAGAGATGCCTGGTAACTCAATCTTTTTGGAAACTATTTTCTCAATAATAGGTGTGGGTTTTGGATCAAGATGAATATCTTAACCTCTGGATTGTATTCTCAAGACAGTCTTAACTATAATCATGCAACACAAGGCCTTCAAGATCTATTTTCAGATAGGTTTGTATAACAAAGGGATAAGAAAACTAATCAGTTAACCAGAACATACATAAAACCATATATATGATGGGTCAACAAACTAGCCAAAGATGCTTGTGATTCTTGCTTAACAATCAAAAGTAAGATGACAGTTACCATAGGATCATTAAACAGAGACAAAAGAACTAATTCCACTCATAACCATAGACAAAGATAAAAGAAGGTCTGACAGTAACAAATGAAAGAAACTTGCAGGCTGATATATTAAAGAAACTGTCTTTCATACAAAACAACAGCATATAGAACTCAAAATCAAACCCCTTGGTGCTTCAAATGTCTTTGGCTTTATAGCCTTACAAGATGAAATCTAGATCCTTGAAATATGGATCAAATTTGCTAAAAATAGTCAAACCAAACAAGTGTAGGATGAGATCCTATAAAAATGGATCTAGACTTCTAAAAATGGAAAGTCAAAACAAAATATCCTATCTTAGGTGTCAAAATCTATCTTGATAGCCTTTATATCCTCCAAACTCTTTGACAGATGTAGAAAGCCTTCCAAGGCTGATGAATCCTCATAGGAAATTCGAATTTTCCACCTTGCAAAAAGACAATTTTTTTACTCATCAACTAGGTCACCATTTTAACTTTTCCACCTTCTTAAACATTAAATACATCAAGATAAAACTTTAGATCTGATGTATTTAATTATTATGCATCTTTAGAAACCAACCTTGAAAGATTTGGTTGAGAAAAAGTCAAATCTGTGCAAAAATATGACCTCGCTGCCATGTACAGGTTTTAGTGGTTAAGAGATAAAAATATAGGCTTGTTTAACCACCGAAAAGCTCTGCTTTCGGTGGTTAAGAGAGGAAAAATTTGGGCCTGTTAAGCACTGAAACCTGTAACTTTATGAAAATGTTCAAAAATTGCAAAAATGAATTACGTTGTTGCTTTGTTGAGTGTTCAAGGCCTCTTTGATGATGCAGCTCTTCCTCGTGCAAATTTGCGAACTTTAACTTGTTGTGTGGAAGACTGTGGTATATCCACCATTGTTGTAGCTAACTCGGCTAGAGTTTCCAAACCTGTTTGATCCTATGTTGGAGGTTCAGACTCTTTTAACTTTAGCCTGAGAAGTCTAAGCTGCCTGTATAACTTCATGTTCTCTCTTATCAACACCTTGTTCCTGTCCTTGATTTGTGGAATTCTTTTCGATGGTTAACTAAGATTTTTCTTTTCCCCCTTAACTACCGAGAATGAAGGCTTTCGGTGGTTAATGAGCGCTTTTCAGGCTCGCCTAAACCACCGAAACCTAAGATTCTATATTTTGCTTGACCAAACCAAATCAAAAGTTCTTTCTGAGTTTATTGACAGAAAATAGACTCTCTAACCTACCTACAAAAATTTAGAAATAAATTTTGGACCACAATCTATCACATAAAAAGAAAAATCTCCACCAATTTATTTGAGGAGATAACATTGGCTCCTATTGGGGATGAACGCCTCCCTGTGAGGCTTCAAGAACCATAGAACCAATGCTTTAACCTGAAAAAACCCTATAACCTGCTCTGCAAACATTCACAGTCTTCCAGTGTCTAGTCCATTGGGCTATGGAGTCTCAAATGTTGTCACCATACCTCTGCAATCTTTATTCAAACCCGAAACATACATTACTGAAAAAAAATAATTGTTGCAAGCTAACAAACTGAAAAGAATCTTCAACCATGCTTGATGACAAAATCATTCTCTATCTACTCCTACTTCTAACCAGTTACAGCTGGATCATTATGTGACATCATGCTTCCAATGAAGCCATGCTAACATCAAACTAGTTACAAAGGCTCTTTCAATGCAGACCAAAATCAAAGGGGAATTCATAACTTGCAGCAAAATTTGAATTTGCAGCATATACTCACAATCATCATTTGCTTTAATTCCGAAAAATGGAAAGACTGAAATCTTCTGAGAAATATGATTCCATATAAATGGACATTGGATCATAGAAAGAAGAAATAGTTTGACAACCAAACACAGTTACCTCTGCTTGCTGTTCGAGAATTTCTTCAATTTATAATGTATGTATCTGCTTATAAACAAGTTTTTGCAATTTTGGAAACAACAAAGGGTTGATTTCATTGCTAACCCTTTCCTGATTGATATCTTCTTCGTGAAAGATTTCAATTTTTTGTTTATGAGGTGCTGCAAACCGACAAGAGGACCTGAAATTTGCAGCTAGGTTAAATCCATCATGTTCAATGTCTTCTACAAACATGGAATGGTTGATTTGAACATGAGGTTGTTTCTTGATGAGAAAAGAAAGAGGCTCTTCAATATAGCTTTCATATATGGGTTGACTGCTCAGATCAACATCAGTTGATATAGATATCTTCTCTACTCCATCTGCATACTCATCAAAAACTGGTGAACAAAAAACCCCTATATCTTGTAAAGAAAAACAGGAAGTTTTCAGCTCCTTTTCAATCATAGCTGGAAACATGTCATAAGAAGCATCTTCAAAAATTTGAGAACAATTATCTTCTATAATTGTTCCTTCATGCAAATTAAGGGAAACAGATGCATCAGAAACAAGGCTTGATGCATCTACAATTATGCAATCTTCACAATTAATTGTATCAGGAAGTTCTTCCTCAGAAACATAATCTTCATCTAGACAAACAGAAGAAGAAACTACGTCCTGCTGAACATGTTTTTCAAATTCATCACAGCAATATTCAAGAAGAATTTCCCGAGCAAAATACCTTTTACATCAATGATGAAACGCTATATGAAATTCTTTTAAAGAAGATATACTAGAAGAAGGCAAGGATTTATACCATTCGTGAGCATCACCTTCCAACGAATACATAAACATCTTCATGAGCACATCTTCATCGTGAATATTTAGCTGAACCATGCATTGATGAAATCTGATGAGATGATCTGAAGGATTGTCTTCTTTCTTTACTACAAATCTTGAAAGATGATCTCCCCAAATATCTATAGAAGGAATTGGATGTGGGAAACCAGGAACTGTTGAGAAGTCAAGAGGTGCAAACCTCCAAGCCAAAAGAGTTGCAAATGCTTTTGACATTTGATTATTGTGGAGTCGCCACTGAATCTGTCCTTCATGGAATCACCAGATAGATAATTACAACCAAATGATGTCCAAGCTTTGTCTATCATCAAAGCTGGATCTTGTCGTCTCCCAAGGAAGATGAGCTTCAATCTCCTCTCCCCGACAATGACGCCAATTTGTTATCACTCTAGGAAACTCTCCTAGGCTGTAAGTCAGAGATGCCTGGTAACTCAATCTTTTTGGAAACTATTTTCTCAATAATAGGTGTCGGTTTTGGATCAATATGAATATCTTAACCTTTGGATTGTATTCTCAAGACAGTCTCAACTATAATCATGCAACACAAGGCCTTCAAGAGCTATTGTCAGATAGGTTTGTATAACAAAGGGATAAGAAAACTAATCAGTTAACCATAACATACATAAAACCATATATATGATGGGTCAACAAACTAGCCAAATATGCTTGTGATTCTTTCTTAACAATCAAAAGTAAGATGATAGTTACCATAGGATCATTAAACAAAGACAAAAGAACTAATTCCACTCATAAGCATAGACAAAGATGAAAGAAGGTCTGACAGTAACAAATGAAAGAAACTTGCAGGCTACTATATTAAAGAAAGTGTATTTCATACAAAACAATAGCATATAGAACTCAAAATCGAACCCCTTGGTGCTTCAAATGTCTTTGTCTTTATATCCTTACAAGATGAAATCTAGATTCTTGAAAGATGGATTAGATTTGCTAAAAATAGTCAAACCAAACAAGTGTAGGATGAGATCCTATAAAAATAGATCTAGACTTCTAAAAATGGAAAGTCAAAACAAAATATCCTATTTTAGGTGTCAAACTCTATCTTGATAGCCTTTATATCCTCCAAACTCTTTGACAGATGTAGAAAGCCTTCCAAGGCTGATGAATCCTCATAGGAAATTCGAATTTGCCACCTTTGGCAAAAAGACAGTTTTTTTACTCATCAACTAGGTCACCATTTTCACTTTTCCACCTTCTTAAACATTAAATACATCAAGATAAAACCTTAGATATGATGTATTTAATTATTATGCATCTTTAGAAACCAACCTCGAAAGATTTGGTTGAGAAAAAGTCAAATCTGTGCAAAAATATGACCTCGCTGCCATGTACAGGTTTCGGTGGTTAAGAGATAAAAATCTGGGCTTGTTTAACCACCAAAAATATCTTCTTTCGATGGTTAAGAGAGGCAAAATCTGGGTCTGTTAACCACCGAAACCTGTAACTTTATGAAAATGTTCAAAAATTGCAAAAATGAATTACGCTGCTGCTTTGTTGAGTGTTCAAGGCCTCTTTGATGATGCATCTCTTCCTCGTGCAAATATGCAAACTTTAACTTGTTGTGTGGAAGACTGTGGTATATCCACCATTGTTGTAGCTAACTCGGCTAGAGTTTCCAAACCTATTTGATCCTGTGTTGGAGGTTGAGACTCTTTTAACTTTAGCCTGAGAAGTCTAAGCTGCCTGTACAGCTTCATGTTCTCTCTTATCAGCACCCTATTCCTGTCCTTGATTTGTGGGATTCTTTTCGGTGGTTAACTGGGCTTTTTCTTTTCCCCCTTAACTACCAAGAATGGAGGCTTTCGGTGGTTAATGAGCGCTTTTCAGGCTCGCCTAAACCACCAAAACCTAAGATTCTGTCTTTTGCTTGACCAAACCAAATCAAAAGTTCTTTCTGAGTTTATTGACAGAAAATAGTCTCTCTAACCTACCTACAAAAATTTAGAAATAAATTTTGGACCACAATCTATCACCTAAAAAGCAAAATCTCCACCAATTTATTTGAGGAGATAACATAAAGGATGCATGCTAGGTAAAAATATAAAGAAATCATTTTCTAGTAGTGACAACAGAGCTCAGGGCATCTTAGATCTGGTTCATTCTGATGTATGTGGTCCCATGTCATGTCCCTCACTTAGTGGTTGTTTTTATTAGGTCATTTTTATTGATGATTACTCAAGAAAATTTCAGATATATTTCCTTAAAGATAAAAGTGACACATTTGATAAATTCAAAGAGTATAAAGCCTTTATTGAAAAGAAGACAAGGAAACACGTCAGAATCCTTAGAACAGACAATGGAGGAGAATTTGAATCTCTCCAGTTTGAGGATTTTTGTAAGTCAGTAGGAATCAAGAGACATTTGATAGTGTCATATAACCCTCAACAAAATGGATTTGTTGAGAGGAAAAACAAGACAATTTTTTAGGCAGCGAAAGCAATGATGTTTGACCAGGATCTGCCAAATTATTTATGGGCATAAGATACATCCACTGCTATGTATATTTAGAACAGGTGTCCACATGCTATCTTGAAGGACAAGACTCTTGAAGAGGTCTTCTCAAGGATCAAACATGAAGTAGGGCATCTAAGGATATTTGGGTGTCTTGTGTATATTCATGTCCCTGAGGAAAATAGGACAAAGATGGAACCCTCAGGAAAGAAAGGGGTTTTTGTGGGGTACAGTGAGAACTCCAAGGCTTACAGGATTTATGTATGAGCTCAAAGGAAAATAGAGGTAAGAAGAGATGTGACTTTCCATGAGGAAGCCACATTTAAGAAATCCAGAGAATTTCAGCAGGAATCAGAAGAAGTTCAGCCAACTTCACCCTCTTCTGAAAATGAAGAGTTGGATGATCAGAGTGAGGAACCTCATGAAGGGCCAAGTAATGAGCCTCTAGAACCTACTGAATTTTTAGAAAGAAATATTGAAGAACCTCCAGCCAAAAGGAAGCCAGGGTGGCTTAAAGAAATAGTGCATGGAGCAGAAAGGCTATTTGCTCCCAAAGGAACTTTCAGGGAAAGGAAGATGCCTCATAGGTTTGGAGGCTATGTTGCACCGATGAGGAGAATTAGTGATGTCGAACCTTGTTCATTTGAAGAAGAAGATAAATTACAAGTATGGAAGGATTCCATGCTTGAGGAATACAGATCTATTATAAAGAACAATGTTCTATTATAAAGAACAATGTTTGGGACATTGTGCCGAGGCCAAAAGACAAATCAGTGGTTTCTTCCAAATGGATCTATAAGATCAAACATGCAGCTGATGGAAGTGTGGAAACGTTCAAAGAAAGATTTGTAGCCATAGGATTCACTCAGAAAGAAGGAATCGACTATGAAGAGACGTTTTCCCCTGTAGCTAGGTATACCTCCATTTGAACTATTATTTCTTTAGCTTCCATTCTTGGCTGGAAGCTACATGAGATGGATGTAAAAGCAACATTCTTGAATGGAAATATTGAACATGAGGTCTTTGTGGAACAACTAGATGGTTTTGTACTGCATAAAAAAGGCACTCATGTATGCAAGCTAAGGAAGGCCTTGTGTGGTCTTAAGCAGGCTCCCAGAGTTTGGTATGACAAGATTGATGGCTTTCTTAAAAGCCTGGGATTTCAGAAAAGTGATGTTGATGAAAATATGTACTTCAAGGTAAGAGGTAACCAACCTATTATACTAATCTTGTATGTTGATGATCTCTTTCTAACAGGAGATGAAGGGCTAATAGCTTGGTGTAAGAGGGAGCTAACCTTAGAATTCGGGATGAAATCCTTAGGCTTGATGCATTACTTCCTAGTATTGGAAGTCTGGAAAAGACAGGGTGAGATATTTCTGGCACAAGGAAAATACACAGTGGATGTACTAAAGAGGTTTGGTATAATAGATTGCAAATCCATGTCTACTCCAATGGTTACCAACCTGAGGAAGCTGCATGATTATGATACAGGTTCAGATTTGGTGCATCCCACCATGTATAGGCAGTTGATTGGATCATTGATGTACATGATCCACACTAGGCCAAATATATGCTATGCAGTGATTGCAATGAGTTAGTTCATGACTGAACTGAGACAGAGACACTAGGTGGCAGCAAAGCACATCTTGAGATATCTCAGAGGGACCATTACTTATGGTCTAAGATATACATCCAATGGTGGTTTATTTCTGCATGGGTATGTAGATGTTGACTGGGCAAGAAGCCCAATGGATCAGAAGAGTACTTCCGGATACTGCTTTAGTTTAGGATCTGCAATGATCTCTTGGTCAGGCCGGAAGCAGGGATCCATTGCATAGAGTACAACAGAGGCTGAGTACATTGTAGCAAGTGATGCTAGCAAGGAAACAATATGGATCATAAAATTGGTTGTTGGGTTGTTTGGAGACAAGCTCGAGACGATGGTGGTTCAATGTGATAATCAAAGTTGCATAAAATTGACAGAGAACCTAGTCTTTCGTGACAGGTCAAAACGTATTGACATGAGGTACCACTACATCTGAGACTTGGTCCAGAGAAAAACTGTAAAGTTATAGCACATAGCCACGAGCGAGTAGCTAGTTGATATCCTAACTAAGACTCTGACCTTGAGACAGTTTGTGCAGCTGAGAGGCAAGCTTGGTGTGGTTGAGAATGACTCCCTC
>CBVK0101316631.1:0-12415 GCA_900067695.1 Picea abies | reverse complement strand
TACCTTATGTCGATCATACCATTTTAACATAAAATTCTTCAAAAAGCTCCTTCAAAAGATGAAAAACACATATGTACATGCAACAAAAGTGTATAATAACCGTCATAAAAGTGATCATATCTCAGGCCCCCTTTCAGAGCATTTCAATGCTAGGGGTCTCTCCGTCTTATGATTTGAAACCCTTGATTATCAAGAGTTCCTTTGGCTTCATCAACTTTCTCTACGGGTGACTCTCTCATCATAAGCCCACCCTAAAACATCCTCACAACTTCATTTAACTCCTACTGAGTTGACAGGATGGCTTCATGATCGAAATCACCATATTCTTTGTTTTGATGGAGCATATAAATGTAACCTCAAGGTGGCATGAGTGGGTTGGGTACTCTTCAACCCTGGATGGAAAGTTGAATTTACCTATTCTTGTAATTTAGGCATAGCTTCAAATAACCAGGATGGAGCTTACACTTTTTTTCAAGGTCTCTTCATTTCCAACACTCAGGGCATCCACAAAATCACTATCCCGGGTGATGCAAACGCCACCTCTCTGACTCGATAGAGTCTCTGCGCGACCTCCCAGTCTTAAGGATCGTTCTAATTTCTCCTTGGAGCCGAAGTGGCTCTTTCGATTCCTTATTGGAATCTCTGTTACAACCCGATCCATAGGTCCTTCCTTTTCCTTCACAGCCCGAATGCGACCATGAACATTTTCTCCATAGGAAATGCAAACTTTAGGTGTCGGGGTTTCTTAATTCTTGATGTCACAAGAACCACTATTCTCGTGATCTCCCAATCACCGATCTTCCGATATGCCAAAACGATTCAACAACATTTAGCCCCCCCCTAGGGCTATCTCTTGGTCCACATGACCATATCTCATATGACTGCGACTCTATTTCGGGGTTTCGCAACCCAAGCGCTCAACCTCTCATCCTCTGGGCCCCCGAAATACCGATATGCGAAATGCCGATTGGCAATTACACGACCTTCTCCTTCTTCGCGATTTCAGGCTTTCAAATGCCAAAATGCATTGGACCTCTTGTCCACGGGATCCCCGATCTTCCAAATCCCGATTCTCCGACGTGACATCAACTAGGCCCACAATGTGGAGTTTTCGACTTTTTCGCACTTTCGCCACTCGTGAAGTTGAAAGACTTCCTCCTCTAACCTTCGATGTCTGAATCCCCGATATGGATGATCTCGGGACATGTGTCCTCTGCCGGACGAACGGTCCATATGTCTTCGCTCTTTCAGGACTTTGGATGTTAAGCTTCCGGACTTCCGCCTCTGGACTCCCGAACTCCCGAACGCTGAGTTCCCGATATGAAATCCCTTGGGACTTTCACTTCTATTCTGCTGTATGGGGGATTAACTCCCTCGTAACTCCTGACAGATCTAAGGACTGTCGGGTTCTTTGCTCAAGATCTGACGGCTCAGATCATTTTTCCTGTGTGCTTCTCCCGTGTTGCCTTCTGGACGTGATGACCTTTCAACGGTCCAGATTCATCTGTAGTATGAATGGATGGCCACTGTGCCTCCTCTTTGAGCTTCCTTGTGCATTTCTTCCCAGACTTGGAATAATTTCAATTTTCCAAAGGCCTCAACCTCGTATCTTCCCCTGCGAGCTCCACGAATCTGAGTCCTCGCCTACGCTCTTAATGACGCTATTCTTTCTGAGTTTCTTATTTTGAATCCTCAAAGGATTCTTCAACTCATGCACCTCTGCAGAGTATTCACATGCACTCAAAGGTGCTATTCGCCCTGATCTTTCTTGTAGCTTCGACCTCCAAAGAAAACTTGTTCTTTTTCTTTTCTCCCTCAGATGGAGAATTTAGATACCCTCCTAGCTATCCTTCACTCAAGCAACCCCTTGCTGAGACTTCTAGGGTGTTCAAAAACCTCGTGTATATGGTCACTGCCCACTTGGTAGAGCCTCTTGCAGAACTCCTCAGAGATTCTATTTTCTTCTGAACTCAATAGAGTTCTTTCTGTGTGCTCTGGCACTTACTCAATGCCCACTTGGAAGAGCTTCACAAAAATCCTTAGAGCTTCTGTCTGTAACTGTGTATCTCCTACATAGCCTTGCCTCCTGAGGTGTTCAACAACCTCATGACCTTCGTCAAGTTATTGATTTCGGTTCTTGTGCCCGCGACGCGTCTTTGTCTGAACCCGCAGAATTCAGAAATGCACCTTTTGTGCATGGCTATCAGAACCCGTAGCGTTCTATCACACCCTCCTGGTGTGAAGCCTCAAAGACTTCTAACCCTAAAGGTCAAACACACTCCTGCAAATGCATAAGCATAACACACATTCACAACATATAAAGAACACCCACAAACATTCATTTAACACATAGTCATGCAGGAAAAACTGCTATTTGTATTAAATATGGCAAACGCCTGTATTTACAAGGTGTTCCTGAGCACGGCCTGTAACAAGGTCTCAGCTCCTTCTCTTCTACTCTCTACTTGCAGATTCTCTTCTCCTATCTAGCTCACACACCTCACCTTTTCTAAATGAGATACTAAATCTCCTTTTTACCTGAGGGGCTCTTCGAGCTCTTCCCCCCAATCTACCTACCCTATTCAATTACATTGAATGGCTATCTAGTCCACAAATCGGATCTATATCTCAGCCTTACAATCATTTAAAGGCCGATCTACTCTACGCCTGCACAAAGGCACAAATTTATGGCTCAACAGCCTAAACATTAAATTACATTCAATTCAAATTTTAAATGAGGACTATGCCTCTCTTCATCATGGGATTTGAATTCACTGACGTGGCTGGCTGACATGGAGAGATGCTCCTGCATCATACTCCTTAGCTGCAAAATTCATGAGCTCCTGCTCATGAGATTCCAATCTTAGCTGTGGAAATCCTCCTGGATCCCAAATCATCCTCTGGAGCTGTTCATCCGCTCCATCTCCCTACTACTGCTGCTGCTTCTGCGCTGCTACTACTGATTCCTTCCCTCTACTCAGCCTCTCCTTGTCGACAATTTCTGCTGACCCTAACATCAACTCTCTAATCTCCTTGATCACTTCATCTAGCTGCTTCGATGGCTGGCCCTATTCATGCAGTCTCCTCAGCTGCAAATTTTTTTGGCACATGGGCAGATCATCGTGATCTCCCATGCTTTCTTCATTAGCTTCCAACTTCACCTATTGGATGTGCACGCCCTGCACTTTCACCCTTCTCTCCAGGGCTTCAATTTGTTCATACAGATCAGCCAAACTAATGCTGTATGCTTCTTCTTCTTCTGCTACAAACTCCCATGTTGCAGTCTTTTCAGTCTCTTGGCTAAAAATATTGAGCCACTCCTCAGAATGCTCATCATCCTCTTCTGCTTCTTCTGCTGTCAACTTCAGTGTTGTAGCTTCCTCAGCTTCATAGCTGAAAGCATTGAGACACTCCTTAGAATGCTCATTTTCCTCTCCTGCTTCTTCTGCTGTCAGCTTCAGTGCTATAGCTTCCTCAGCTTCCTGGCTAAAAGCATTGAGACACTCCTTAGAATGCTCATTTTCCTCTCCTGCTTGGGAAACTTCAGATATCTGCTCCAATCCTTTTTCCTTGATAGTTGCAACTGGCTGTTCTTCTATTGTTGCTGCATCTGCAACACAGTTTTCTGCCTCCTCTTGGGCAAGTGGTAGGAATATCTTGATTACCCCAATCATTATAAGGCTCCTCAGATCGTCCTCTTGGATGGTAAAAGTTTTTAACTTGTCATCATCTTCATTCACATGGCTTGGAAAAACACATGAGTCTTCATGCTCTGTTAGCTGCATCTGCTGATCTAAATGTACCTCTGAGCTCATTTTCTTTGTCAGCTCCTCTGGCTGATTCCAACTCACTTTCTCATCCCGGCCCACCTGGCAATATGGGATTTCCCTGCTGCTTCCCTGGCAGACTATGAGATCAACCGATCCCATCTTCATCAACACTCCTTGCTGAATTGAACTCACATTTGATTCCACGAGACTTTCAGACAGTCTCGAATGCTCATCTTTGCCCACCTGGCAATATGGAATTTCTTCCCTGCCCTCCTGGCAGTTCTTGAGATCTTCAACTGATCCCATTTTATTCTCTTCACCGAGAATTCTCCCAATATCTGGCTCACATATCTGTACCATTTCCTCAAGTCTGTCGAGGTTTTTAGTATGCCTCAACCATCCTTTTAACAGTCTATGCTGTCTTCTAGCCATCAACTCCTTGACTGGCCATTCTGCTTTTGTCTTCCTCATGGGCCATTCATATACTCGTATTGGCTTGGTATTTTGCTGCATTCACAGTTGAAGCTCTTCCATTCTTGCCCTGATGTCGAAAAGTTCTTTCCCCCTTTCGGATGTGCTCATCAGCTCTGTGTTTTTTTTCCAGTGTATCTTCGGACTTTAGTAGCCATGTCACTGCCCCTGTCTTCCCTCCTGGAAAACCTGCTACTATAAATCTATGACCCCTATTGTCTCAGCTTCTTTTACAGTCCTCCTGACTATCTATGGACTATTGCCTACCTGCAAGCACATCCCTACAAAGTTTCCATCACTCTGTCTTCCTTTTGTCTTCTTCCTCTGCTTGAAATATACAAACAGAGTTCTCGCTCTGATACCACTTTGATGCAGATGCCACCTCTCTGCCTCGATAGAGTCTCTGCGCGACCTCTCGGTCTTAAGGATCATTCTAATTTCTCCTTGGAGCCGAAGTGGCTCTTTCGATTCCTTACTGGAATCTCTGTTACAACCTGATCCACAGGTCCTTCCTTTTTCTTCACGGCCCAAATGCAACCATGATCATTTTCCCCACAGGAAATGTAAACTTCAGGTGTTGGGGTTTCTTAATTCTCGATGTCACAAGAACCACTATTCTCATGATCTCCCTATCACCGATCTTTCGATATGCCGAAATGATTCAACAACATTTAGCACCCCCCCAAGGGCTATCTCCTAGTCCACATGACCATATCTCATATGAACGCGACTCTATTTTGGGGTTTCGCGACCCAAGGGCTCAATCTCTTGTCCTCTGGGCCCCCGAAATACCGATATGAGAAATGTCGATTGGCAATTATCTGACCTTCTCCTTCTTCGCGATTTCGGGCTTTCAAATGCCAAAATGCATTGGACCTCTTGTCCACAGGATCCCTGATATTCCGAATCCCGATTCTCCGATGTGACGTCAACTAGGCCCACAACATGGAGTTTTCTCCTTTTTCGCACTTTCGCCACTCATGAAGTTGAAAGACTTCCTCCTCTAACCTCCGATGTCTGAATTCCCGATATGGATGATCTCGCGACAAGTGTCCTCTGTCGGACGAATGGTCCAGATGTCTTTGCTCTTTTAGGACTTCGGATGTTAAGCTTCCAGACTTCTACCTCCGGACTCCCGAACTCCCGAACGCCGAGTTCCTGATATGAACTCCCTCAGGACTTTCACTTCTGTTCTGTTGTATGAGGGCTTAACTCCCTCACAACTCCTGACAGATCTAACGACTGTCGGGTTCTCCGCTCAAGATCTGATGGCTCAGATCATTTTTCCTGTGCGCTTCTACCATGCTGCCTTATGGATGTGATGACCTTTCAATGGTCCAGATTCATCTGTAGTCTAAACGGACGACCACTGTGCCTCCTCTTTGAGCTTCCTTGCACGTTTTCTTCCCAGACTTGGAAGAATTTCAATTTTCCAAAGGCCTCAACCTCGGATCTTCCCCTGTGAGCTCCACGAATCCGAGTCCTCACCTGTGCTCTTAATGATGCTGTTCTTTCTGAGTTTCTTATTTTGAATCCTCAAAGGATTCTTCAACTCATGCACCTCTGCAGAGTATTCACATGCACTCAAAGGTGCTATCTACCCTGAGCTTTCCTATAGCTTCGACCTCCAAGGAAAACTTGTTCTTTTTCCTTTCTCCCTCAGATGGAGAATTTAGATACCCTCCTGGCTATCCTTCACTCAAGAAATCCCTTGCTGAGAATTTCGGGGTGTTCAACAACCCCATGTATATGCTCACTGCCCACTTGGCAGAGCCTCTTGCAGAACTCCTCAGAGATTCTGTTTTCTTCTGAACTCAATAGAGTTCTTTCTGTGTGCTCTGGCACTTACTCAATGCCCACCTAGCAGAGCTTCACAAAAATCCTTAGAGCTTCTATCTGCAACTGTGTATCTCCTACACAGCCTTGCCTCTTGAGGTGTTTAGCAACCTCACGGCCTTCGTCGAGTTATTGATTTCGGTTCTTGTGCCCATGACACGTCTTTGTCTGAACCCACAAAATTCAGAAATGCACCTTCTGTGCATGACTATCAGAATCCGCAACGTTCTGTCACACCCTCCTGGTGTGAAGCCTCAAAGAATTCTAACCCTAAAGGTCAAACACACTCCTACAAATGCATAAGCATAACACACATTCACAACATATAAAGAACACCCACAGACATTCATTTAACACATAGTCATGCAGGAAAAACTGCTATTTGTATTAAATATGGCAAATGCCTGTATTTACAAGGTGTTCCTGAGAACGGCCTGTAACAAGGTCTCGACTCCTTCTCTTCTACTCTCTACTCGCAGATTCTCTTCTCCTATCTAGCTCACACACCTCCCCTTTTCTAAATGAGATACTAAATATCCTTTTTACCTGAGGGGATCTTTGAGCTCTTCCCCCCAATCTACCTACCCTATTCAATTACATTGAATGGCTGTCTAGTCCACAAATCGGATTTAGATCTCAGCCTTACAATCATTTAAAGGCCAATATACTCAACGCCTGCACAAAGGCACGACTTTATGACTCAACAGCCTAAACATTAAATTACATTCAATTCAAATTTTAAATGAGGATTGCGCCTCTCTTCATCACATGATTTGAATTCGCTGACGTGGAGAGATTCTCCTGCATGACCGGGAGACCCAAAGAACACTATTAGGAACATTCAACTCAATTCCCTCACAAGTGTTATAGAAATATTTGCCTCACCCCATGAAACTTGCTCAGAAGGAATTTTCCATTTCCCTATGCAGAGTTGAAGTCCCTTTTTACAATTCCCAGAGCTAAAAATAATATTTTTCCACATATACGCACCCTAGCAACTTTGCAGTATGCATATTATGCCCAAAATAAAAAAAAAATGGTGTCGGGTTTCCATCTCATGTCATGAGATCCACGATCCTTGGCCTTCCATATACTAGAAACACTCTGACTCGACCCTTCAGTTCCATTTGAAGGCTATAAATGGGCCATATCCAAGCTGTGGAAGGAGGAGAAGAATTCAACTTTTGAGAGAAAGGTTACTCTGGAGAAATTATTCACTTCATATTGAGTTTGCATCCCTTTGTCCTTTTAAGTCTGAACACATTGTTCATCCTCCAATCTCTTCCCTCTTTAATGTAGAACCTCATTGTCTCTCTTATATGAGCTTGCCTTTGGTGGAGGATTGAAGTGGTGGAGGCCCAACTGGAAGGGACTTAGTTTCTCGGTTCTGAGACGTGCTGACACAAAAGTTTGTCATTCATACACTTCCGTTGATAATATTTTAATAGAAATACTCTTTTATTGTCCAATTAATATTGTGCAAATATTTGAGTTGTTATTCCATGAGCATATTTGTTTTGAATATGGATGGATTATGCTATTATATGTGCTAACTTTATATATTATCACCATATTCTTGCATATCTTGGTTGTTGAGGACAAGTTGCAGGTATATAGGTTTGAGTCATGTGCTCAACGATGGTCTTCATCAAACATCCAGACGAGGTAGGCTCTTTATCTTGTCTTGTTAGCATCCTTGTTTATATAACATACTTGAGATTAGAGTTGATTTCTACAGTCATTCCGTCTATTGTGGTTTACCCCATGCCATAGAGTATGTTTCCTCATAACAAAGGGATATGCGATTAAGCTCCATCTTTACCAGAATTCAGAGTGTCATCTAGAATCTCAAATATGTGGAATCACGACACGTTCTTTGCCACCTCAATACTCACGTGGATATTCAAGCCAATAAAGGCACTTTAGGGAAAATGGGGGAATTATAGATTAATGGGACCATGGGATTCTATCGCATTCCCTAAATTCTCCACCTCACCATGAATCATGCCACTGGACCTTCCACTCCCACCACATTTTGTCACCTCTACATGTATGGGATACCTCCCCCATCACCTCGTCATAACTTTCTTTGTTCTACCCTTCTCTTTATTTACTTCACCTACTCATTGGATTGTGCATGTGGGTTTTTTCTGATCTCCATGGATACATCTCATATCCCCTCCATCCATCGTCGAGAAAGGTTTCATCCTTGGTTGGAATGGGAATTATTAGCATCATCCCCTCATAATTTTCTCTATCCGACCCTTCTCTTTATATTCTCCACTCACTCGCTAGCTCATTCTTATGGGATGGATGTGGACACCATGGAAACATCATCAATCTTATGCAATCATCAATGAGAGAGGGTTTGGTCTTAGAAAATATGGGGAATAATAACCACATTATTTAGTCTAGACTCATATTTCTTCGACCTGTTCTAATCCCTTTTGTATTATCGACATGATATTGCAAGGAAAAACCCTCACTTTGACACTCATGTCCTCAAGGTTCTCCTTGTTTGAGATCTTTTCGCCAACTGATGCTCCATGGCTTGCCACATGTGTAACCGTTCGGGAATGCAACTTACCTAGCTAGAAAAGGAGGTGGGATGACTTAAGGAAATTTGTGTAGGTCATGCAAGAGAGATTGAGCAGCCTCTCAACCCAAGTTATGTTAGTTCTTGAGCTCTTCCTACATCATATATAGGCTCTTCATCACCTTTAGGATGAGTGCAATGTTGTAAGGATGTAGGTAGAAGATGTTCATATGCATCTCATTTCCCATAGAAGCCACTTAGAGGAGTCTACAGGCTTTGAAGAAGCCCCCACCGCAGGTTTGTACCATTCAACTTACAGACTTGAATTCTCTACATCTAGCACCAACTATGACAAATTCAAGTATGAATGAAAAGTATACTACCATTGACTGAATTATGCAATGTTTTTTTTGGTTTTGTTTAGGGGTGTATGTCAAAATATTTACTGTTAGGCTAACTGAATGTGGCTCTTCACATAAGTCTTTAGTTCGATCCTTTTTGACAAGGAAAAATAGGTTGTCAATGGGCACTGAAGGCCAACATATTGTAATTTTTTGAAATTATGAAGCTCTCTATACATATGTTGCATTTTTTGGAAGCCTTTACTTAATTTAAATCTTCTAGTTTCTGCTAAAAAAATGAAAAATGAAAATTTTCCTTATTTAATTTCTCCCTTGTGAAATGCTCCAAACTCTTTGATCAATGCTCCCAATATTGAATGAAAAGTGAAGAATATGAAAGAAGAGTGTGTTTATATAGAAAAATTAGGCCTAACATTTCTATGTTCAATGAATGTGGGATAACCAAAAAAGTAACAAAATAATTAATTACCTAATGCATGAGAAATAAAAATAGTAAAAGCCTTGCTTAATTTTGGAGGGAAATTTACAAGATTATTTAAAGGAGGGTGGACAATTGTACCATCTTTGCACTTGTCTTTTGGTATTTTCAAATATTATGGAAATACCTCCAATGTCGATGAAGAGATATATTTTTCACCCAATGAGGAGTTTGATCATAGTGCAAACAATGTGATTGAGAATCTTGATGTAGAACTTCATAATTATGACGTATTTAAGGGAACCACTGATGAAGAGGAAGAGTATGACAGTGATCATTCTTTTTTATAGTTTAATGATAACATCAATGATGTGGATGATATTCAAAATCTACCTTCAAGTGATGATTTTGATGATAGATTAAATGGTTGGGATGATAACTTTCCTCCTAGCGATGAACTTAATGGAAACATCAATAACATCAATGATGAAACCCATATTCCTTCTATCGAGGATGTTATAAAAGTGAAAGTGATGAAAATTTACTAAAAAACATATCTTCCTATTATTGGATATTTCATTGGTAGCACTAGTTTAGAGGAAAAAGACGAGGATGTTTCAAATGATGATGATATTAATAATGATGAATATTTTCCTCCAAGTGTGGAATTTCAAGGAACCAATGATAATGATGAATGTTTTCCTCCTATAGGGGGATTTTAAAGGCACTGATGATCATGATGAATATTTTCCTTAGAGTGGAGATTTTAAAGGTACTGATGCAAATGATGAAGATTTTCCTCCAAGTGGATATTTTAAAGGAACTAATTATGTGGGGAATTTAAAGGCACCAATGATGATGATGATGATGATGCTTTTACTCCAAGTAAGGATTTTAAAGGTGCCAATGATGATGAAGAATTTCCACCAAGTGGAAAATTTAATGGCACCGATAGTGTTCATATTGTTGATGATTTTCCTCCAATTGAAGACCTTCATGACATATCCAATGACAATGGTAAGGATGGTGATCATTTTCCCATTGATTTTGATATTCCTCTCAGTGATGAGGTCAAGAATGAAGATGATGATGGACCTAGACATGAAGATCAATTTCTAAGTCATTCAAGTGCAATAATTAGAGGTGGTTGGCATTCTCTCATTGAGTCTCCTAGAAATGTTGAGTATGATTAGAGCGAGGATGATATTATCCCGAGTGATGAGGATATTCTTGCTAGTGAGGATAATGACATTCCCATAAACATAATGTAGATAACACAAATAAGCATTTGCATCTACAATGTTATGAACCAAACTCCAAAAATAGTCAATGAATAATCCACTTTGAGGGGAAACCTCCTTTTACAATTTATGAAATTCAGAATACAAGATGAGATGATCCTAAACTAGGTCTCCTTGGTATATATATATAGGATACCAAGGGTCCAATTATAATTAAAAGGTCTAACCGACCATGCAAATATAACAATAGAAATACAACAACTCAATATCTAGGGCTTTACATGGGGCTTTGTCTAGGGGATTAACATGACCCTCCCTTTCAAACAAGTGTTTCCCTCAACACTTGATTAACCATGGATGTTTCTACATGAAGAACTCATCTTCCCATGTCACTTCTTCTATTGGCAGGTTCTTCCACATGATGAGGTACTAAGTAATTGCTCGATTTCGTAGTTGCTTAAATCTTGTTTCAAGGATGGTCTTTGGTTCTAGTATGATTTTCACCTCTTCATCGATCTTTATTAAAATAGTTTGAACTAGGATCTTTTGATCGATTACCTTATTTAAGCAAGAAACATTGAAGACTGGATATACATGTGAAGATGGAGGTAACTCCAATTTGTAAGCCATACTTCCAATCCTCTGCAACACCTTATAGGGACCATGATACTTTGGTGCTAATTTATTCTCCTTATTTTGTTGCTTGAGGGACATCTGTGTTAGAAAAACAAGACCACGGAGCAATAAAATAAAACAAATGCACAAACAAAACATAGAAGACACACAATACAAGAGAGACACAGATTTACGTGGTTCACCCAGTGTTAGCTATATCCACCAGAGAAATTGCTAGGTCCTTCCTTTATTATTATCCGGCAAATGAAGGGATACAACCTACATCAAAACCCGATGTAACTTCCTCTTCTTTCTCTCACAGTCTCCTCTCTCAGAATACAATATTCACCATCAACCATAACTGCAATACATTTCCCTCATAAAAGAGGGTTTCCTTCTAGGGTAGAAAACCCTAACATAATCTCTACCGTTAGATCTGCGACCTTATAATGAACGATCCAGATTTATAATGAAATTACAATATTATTTTATAAGGCAATTATAATGAACGGTCCAGACCCCCCCAACCGGGGGGATAGGCCCCCCGGACCCTGCAGAGGGGGTACCCCCCCTCTGTACTCCCCCACGTGGAAGAGTGTACATACTTCTATGGTGTAAATACTTCTTGGGGTATAAACACGGCTGAAAGTAAAAGACCTATAAATCAGGAAGATAATCAGGCTCCACAACCAACAATCTCCCACTTGGAGACTGATCTCAACAACTCAACTGCTGCTATATATGCTAGACTCTGAACCTTCTTGGACCTGGAAAATTTCTCATCTTCATCTTCATTCTTGAAGACCAACTGAAACTGAGCAAGAACTCAGTTTCTCCCTGGTTACTCCCTTTGTTAACATGTCTACAGGATTCTGGCTAGTGTGTATCTTTTCCATCTTCAATTTTCCATCTTCCAAGGCGGATCGTATGAAGTGGTACCTCAACTATATATGCTTAGTCTTTGAATGGAAGGCTGAGTTCTTTGCAAGGTGAATGGCACTCTGACTGTCACAGTACAACCTGCTTCTTTCCCAATTCCTCCATACACCTTTGTAACCAAATCATCTCTTTACTAGCCTCTGTAGCAACAACATACTTTGCCTCTGTTGTTGAAAGTGAAACAACCTTTTGCAGTTTCGAAATCCAACTTACTGTTGTTCCACCTA
>CBVK0101316630.1:0-11154 GCA_900067695.1 Picea abies | reverse complement strand
AATTCATTTAAATGATCTGCAATAGACCCACCTTCTGACATCTTCATATTAAATAATCTCTTCATTAGAAATACCTTATTCAACCCCGAGGGTTTTTCATACAATTTGGCCAACGCGTCCATCAAACCTGTTAGCGATTATTTTTGTGTTGGGCACAAAAGAACCCAGGTCTGCAGGTTGCACAGGAAGCGCCCAAGCGCAGCACGAGAGAATCCTTTTTCAGTGACGAGTCAAGCGAGCGGGCGAAGTTTTGCTGTCGGCGATCGAGATCCACCTACAGATTTAATCGATGGTCATCGAGTTTTCAGGGCCACCAGGTTACCCGAGATTTAGCACAAGGGATAGCTCCCATATTTCAGGACAAATCTGGGGTGTCCGATCCCATTGGGACAGTTGGATACCAGTCGGCATATCGAGAATCGGGGTTTTGGGAGTCAAGGAGGTGTCCGTTCACTGCAGTTGAAGTCGCCGATCGACGAAACGCTGAAAGCACCTTTGGTGCCAATCCCGTGGTCCTAGCACTAAGTCACTTCAAGCGATCTTGTAAACGAGAGTGACTCCCTTCCAAATATCGAATGCCCCCTCGTCCATTCATCCTAAGGACGTGTGGTGCAAGATCTAGTCGCGTCGACGTTTCAACATTCGGGAGTTCGTATGGTGAAGGTTTTACGTCTTCGAACATCGTGAAACCCCGAACCCCGACAATGCCAAAAGCGTCAAAGCTGGGGCCCGTGACATCACAAAGCATTTTCAGCCGTCCATCTAAAGGGAACACCTGGCAGCAAATTGCACCATCTCGGCGTTTCTCCCATCGCGACTCCAAAATGCGAAAAGCAGCTCCGTTATGTTCTGATGCACAAGATGCTGGGAGGGTCTCAGACCCGGGCCCAACGCAGTGTCGGGTGAGTTCAAGATCGTCAGATCTCAGAGGGACGCATGGAACTAGATTGATCCGTCTCGGCGTTTCGCTCATCGCGATTTCAAATCGCAGCATTAGCTCCTTCCCATTTGCGAATGCCGAAATCGCATTTGAAATAAGCACATGATCACAGCCCATGGTCACTTGGGGAGAGAAAGGATCTGCGTAAAGAAGGCCAAAGACATCGAGTTTAGTTACAGAGGGGATCATCGTGATCTCCAGGCGCCATTGGACCTGATCCCAATACTGTTTCCAGCATTGAAGTAAATGAAGGCGAGAGCGGGTGGTTGAAACCTCCTTTCATTCATTAAGTGAGGGGAATGGAGGGTCTGGCGAGCCACCTGCTCATAGAGGTCCCGTGCTTCAATTTTCTCAAAAAATCCATGCTGAAGTCCTCAACTCGACAGAGAAGTCTGTGCACGCTAACTGAGCACTTAATGGCTCAGCTACCCTCCTTACAGGAGCCATGCGTAGTTAAGATGGTGCTTAAAGAAAGATATCAGTACGAGTTTGACTGAAGGGACACCAAGCTTTGGGTGACTGGAAACGCCTCTGTGAGGTGATTTGTCCTGATTATATAGACTCAGTCTTTGTATTTTGTGAAGGTATCGATGGTAGAGCAGAGCTCCCTACTGTAAATTTTTAACAGATATTCTAGTTTGCTGGTTATGCATCTGTATATGAGATATCTTGTTTTATGACAGACAATTTTTCTTACTCCATCTAATTTTCGTCTCATGCTAAGAGAGTTCATGATTGACTGATTCTCGCAAATTATTGCAGTTATGTTATGATAAAATATTTATTGTTGCATTATTGCATTCTCTGGCTTTGCGTTTGAATGTAAGAGGATATTGCATTTGGACGTCTTCTTCCACAGCATGTTAGAAACCTGATGTTAATAACAGACCTCTGCTTTCCTCTTATATAAGTCTTCTTCCTGTTCACCCTTTACTACAACTCACTGTCTGAAGTTTATATAAGACCTCACTCACCTATGCATGCCTGGCCTAGTTTTGGAGTTGGAATGATATTGTTTTGAGTTGGCTTCCATTCGGTCATCCCATCTATAAACCATCATAACATAAAACTGATGGGCGTTGGGCTCTGCTCCTGCTAGCGATCCAGTAGTGACCTCCGTCGCCAACATTTCTGGTGCCGTTGCCGGGGATGAAATTGAAGATTTTTCCTGGGTAGAATGACATTGAGCCTCTGAATCTGAAGGTGCATCGGATTATCAGAGCCTTTCAAGATTGCTAATATGCACCTGGTGACTCCATTGTGATGACTCCACTGTGGCAGACCTGCCTTGTTAATTGTGGCTTTCAGAGGTAGGCATACGCGGTCTTATCCACAACTGCCTCTAGCAACTCCTAAAACAGATCTAGAGGTGGTGCTCAGAAAGGGAAAGGCCTCTGAAGAAGAAGCGTCCATCACCAAACCAGGTAATCCACCATATCCTTCTGTGGGAGCTCCTTTTTCTCCTCCTCAGTTTCCCGACAGGCTTGTTTCTGCAATTTCTCGTTTCCTAAATTTTGGGAGTGTTCCTGTCGAGTTTTCCTCTCCTGGTCTGGGACAGGAGGGACAAGACCTTGTCACTCCCCTCTCCCCTGAAGCTATACCCTGGCGTAGACCCAGGACCATAGAAGATTTCCCTATGCCTAGTTTAACCACTCCTGTGCAAAGAGGAGAACCCACTGACTTGAGCTTGTTAGCCTTCTTCTTAAATCCCCTCTTGTTTCCCACTCCACTTCGAGACTCATTCTCAGTAACCCCTTTGCGAAATCCTTCTCCTCCAAATTATCCTCCACCTAATATTCCTATGGCTGGTGCTAATCCCCCTCTGAGTAGAATGGACGCCATAGTTGCTGCTAGGTATGCTCCCTTGATCTTACCTCATCCCATGAATCCTTTCCCTGCTGAAGATTACTTGAAATATATGCCCAAGTTCACCGGGGAAGGGGACATAACTGCGGAAGAGCACTTGGCTTCTTTCTATAGTTATGCAGACAACCTGAACATTGGAGATGAAGATGTTTGGATGAGGGTTTTTGTCCAGATCCTGGATGGTGAGGTAAGGAAATGGTTTATAGGATTAGCTCCCAGATCTATTGTTGGAATTTAAGCCCTGGATAATGCTTTCCTGAGGTAGTGGGGGGATAAGAAGGATTTCATGTATTATATGACTGAGTTCGGGTCTTTGAAGAAGAAGGAAGGAGAGTCTGTCTCTGACTTCTCCAAAAGATTCAATAAAATGTACCACAAAATCCCCGCAGAGATTAAACCCTCAGAAGCCTCGGCTAAGATCACTTACTCATGCTTTTGATCCCGATTTCTGCCTACTGCTAAGAGAGAGAAGAGATACCACGTTGGACCACATGCAGGATGTAGCCGTGGAGGTAGAATCTAACGTATTGGCGATGAATCGAATGAGGAGCGCCAGTGATAGAAATATGTCCAAGAACAAGCCTGAAGCTTCCTCATCCAGTCCCTCTCCCCTGCCCCATCAGACATATGAGACAGCTAGATCACTAAAATCGCTTTCTGCTAGAATGGAAAGGTGGGAATTAGAAGGTAAGCCCATTTACAGAAATCCCCAAAATGCAGATACTAGGGGTTTCAGAAAGCCTAATAACAATGTGCCACAGGATTTTCCTAGAGAACAAAGGAGCAGGGACAGGGATGATCAGAGGATTCAGACCCCTCTCTAGAACAACCTAGATTCTCATGAGGAAAGAGAGGAGATAGATGAGCTTGGCCCTGAAATTCACTGTATTGAAGAAGCTCATCCTTTTCCCCATTTGACACAATCTGCATATGAAGAATCCATGATGAGCATTCAAATCCATGAGTTGGGTAAAGGAGAAAGGGCCGATCATACCCCTAACAGATACAATCTCAGGTCAAGAAGGAAAGAAGGAGACTTTGACAGCCAAGACCAGCCCCTCATAGAAGATAGGCCTACTAAGTTTGCGACAACCACTACTAAAGAAAAGAAAACTCAGAGTGCTTCACCAGTAGCCAAGGAGCCTGTCACTGAGGTAAGGGAAGCTCCTAAGCCGATTTCCTCCTTTAGTTTTGAGCATGAAATTCAAAAGATCAGAATTCTCGTTCCCCTCTCAGAGCTAGTTAAAAATGAGGACTTCAAAAGGTCCCTTTCCAAGCTGCTACAATCCGAGTCCCCCCAACCTTCCTCTGACTCAGTGAACCTTCAAGATGAGAAACCAGCTGTCATCCTAGGTCCCATGGTAGAAGAAAGAGATGATTCATCCCATCCCTTCTACACCTCCCTGAACATACATGATAAAGTGCTACATAACTGCCTCATGGACTCAGGAGCTTCCCATAACCTTATGCCCAAAATAGTAATGGAAGAGTTGGGACTGGAAGTGACAAAAGCTTACCATGATTTGTATTCTTTCGATTCAAGGAGAGTGCAGTGTCTTGGAGTCATCAAAGACCTGGTGGTTTCATTGTTTCAGTTGCCCATGAAAAGTGTGGTCATGGATATTGTGGTAGCCGATGTTCCCCCCAAATTTGGTATGCTATTGTCCAGGTCTTGGATTAAAAGACTGGGAGGAATGTTACATATGGATCTCACATATGCCACCATTCTAGTCTTTGGGGGGGAACACAGGAGGTTGTACAGAGAAGCCCAGCTGGCCTATATTGTCAGTGATGAAGAAAACCCCACTAACCACCCCATCTTTGCACTTGACACCGATCTAGGGTCTAGTTTGTTGCAGATCAATGAGACTCTTGAGGTCCCTTTACAGATTATAAAAATACCCATTCTTTATTAGGAGATGCCCCCTCTAACTGCCTCTGTTTGGAGAATGTTCTTCGATGGAGCTTCCTCTGAAATGGGCGCAGGGGCTGGAGTGATTTTCATATCACCCTGTCAAGAGACTATATCTCTGTCATACAAGATGGAATTTGACACCACCAACAATGTGGCAAAGTATGAAGCTCTTGTTCTGGGTACGAGAGCTGCAAAGGAAATGTGAATAAAGGAGATGGCTATGTTCGGAGACACATAATTGATTATCTAGCAGGTTAGGAATGTTTATCGGGCCAAGCATCCTCGGCTCAGGAGTTACAGAAATGAGGTATGCGACCTGATTGATAATGTTTTCTCAGCTTTCAATATTACTTTTGTCCCGAGGGAAGACAATACCTCGACCGACTCCTTAGCGGTCTAAACTAGTCTGTTCAGGGTCCCTCTGCCACCGAAGATCCATGGTGAGGTCGAAGTAAGATATGGGCCCTCTGTACCGAACAATGTCAAACACTGGAAGGTGTTAGAAGATGATCCAGAAATCGAAAGGTTTCTACAATCTGTGGATGAATTTTCTGCGTTGCACATTGACCAGGATCCCGACCTGGAAGGTGATCCTCGTCCTGAGGAGTTTTTTAATAAAATCGCTAATCATTAGATCATTCAACTACCCAACAATCACATTCTGAGAGGACTTGTCCCTTTAGAAAGATTGTTCGATGGGAATGATGTGCCAGTAAAGGGCAAGGTCTGAAATGAAGAGGCCGATACAACCGAATGCAACATTGGTTCACAGGAGGAGCCTAGGTTCGTCAAAGTGTCAAGCAGTTTGACCAGAGAATAGAGGGCCGAATATACGCAGTTGCTGTGAGAGTTTGCCGATGTGTTTGCATGGACATACGAAGACCTCAAGACATATGACACATCTGTCATTGAGCACAAGATCCCGTTGAAGGAAGAGGCTAGGCCATTCAGGCAAAAGTTAAGACAGATAAATCCCATGTTGCTTCCCGTCATGGAGAAGGAAGTAAAAAGGTTGTTGGATGCACGAATCATTGTCCCCTTGAGATATTCCAAGTGGGTGGCCAACTTGGTCCCAGTAAAGAAGAAAAGTGGAGAAATCATGCTTTGTGTCGATTTCAGGAACCTCAACAGAAGCTCAAAGAAAGACAATTACCCCCTACCTAAGATGGAACATATATTGCAGAGGGTAATTGGTGCATCCAGGATATCCATGATCGATGGGTTTTCTGGCTATAATCAGATATTGGTCATGCCTAAGGACAGGGAGAAGACAACCTTCACCACTCCTTGGGGCACATTCATGTATGCCAAGATGCCATTTGGACTAATAAATGTAGGAGCAACATTTCAGCGAGCCATGGATATAGCCTTCATCGGGGAGAAGGACCAGTTTGTGGTGATCTATCTCAATGACATCATGGTCTTCTCCAACTCAGACAAGGAACACCGCCGCCACTTGAGGAAAGTTTTCGCGAAATGTCGGAGGTTCGGCTTGTCCCTAAACCCCAAGAAATCTTTGTTTGCTATGTAGGAAGGGAAGTTATTGGGACATATAGTATCAACAGAGGGAGTGAGAATTGATCCCAGTAGGGTGGAGGCAATTCAAGCCTTGTCATTCCCCAGGTCTAAAAAGGAGGTTCATGCCTTTTTGGGGAAAATTAATTTTCTAAGGAGGTTTGTCTCAAATTTTGCCGAGCTAGTGAAGCACATCACAACCATGCTCACGAAGGGAAACGAAGTGAAATGGATCACTGAGCCTAGGGCATCCTTTGACCAAATAAAAAGGGCACTAACTGAGGCACCTGTGTTTATTGGTCCAGATTATTCCAAGCTGTTCCTAGTTTTTTCTTTTGCCTCTTTCGATATGGTAGCAGCGATGTTATTGCAGAAAAATGAGGAGGGGCGAGAGCAACCCATTTCCTTCTTCAACAAGGTGTTAAGAGATGCAGAGATCAAGTATGAAATCATGGAAAAGCATGCCTTTTCCTTAGTGAAAGATCTCAAAGCTTTCAGAGTTTACGTCTTGCATTCAAAGGTAATTGCATACGTTCCTTCAGCTTCTGTGAAGGACATCCTTGTACAACCCAACGTAGATGGGAGAAGAGGTAGATGGATCACTAAAATCATAGAATTTGACTTAGAGATAAAGCCCACCAAGTTGGTCAAGGGGAAAGGTTTAGCCAAGCTACTAGATGAATCCAATTGTGAAGCCTTGAGAGTTAGTTTCATCAACACTCGCTCGAGAACTCAGCAAGCTGAGTTGCCCAACCAACGCTCTCAAGATGGCTTATCGCTGGCAGATTGTGTCTGGTATCGTGACATTCTATACTTTCTGCAGGAATTGAAGACTCCATATGGAATGGGTAAAAGCAGGGCAAGAGATTTAAAGCTCAAGGCGGTCAGGTATTGTCTCATTGAGCAAGTCTTGTACTGGAGAGATCCTTTAGGGATGCTGCTGAGATGTTTGAACCCACCAGAAGCCCAGAAAGTTATGTTTGATTTCCATGAAGGCCTTTGTGGGGGGCATCATTTCTTTGTGGGGGGCATCATTTCTGGAAGACCACAACTCATAAGATCCTCAGGGCTGGATATTACTAGCCTACTTTATTCGCTGATGTCTGTAGAGGAATCAGAGCTTGCATCAAATGTCAAAAGTTCTCAGGAAAGCAACAACTCAAATCACTGCCATTGAAGCCTATAGTATCTCCATCACCTTTTCAGTAGTGGGGGTTGGACTTCATTGGAGAAATTCATCCTTCCTCAAGTGGTCAACACAGATGGATTATGAAAGCAACAGATTATTTCACCAAGTGGATAGAAGCTGTCCCCACAAGAAGCGCATCACACAAAGTAATTATCAGCTTCTTGGAGGATATCATAGCTAGATTCGGTTGTCCCAGTAGGATCGTCATCGATAATGCTGCTTCTTTCAGGTCTGAGCCGCTAATTAAGTTCTGCGAACAGTTCCAGATCTCACTAATTCACTCCACCCCCTACTATCCCCAAGGCAATGGTTTAGCAGAGTCCTCCAACAAAAGCCTGATAAGGATCATTAAAAGACTATTGGAGGACAACAAAAGGGCCTGGGATTCGAAGTTGAAGTTTTCCCTATGGGCTGATCGAGTGAGAACAAAGAAATCTCTGGGCACCTTGCCTTTTCAGCTGGTCTACGTAACATAGGCATTTTTTCCTACTCATCTCGCCTTACATGTGGCAAAATTCTTTCAAGAATTTGAGGGAGAACCAGATCATATGATCAGAAGGATTCATCAGATAGTGGAAGTGCAACAGATCAGAGAACAGGTGAGGACCACAACTCATAGTCATTAGGAAAAGGTCAAATAGACTTTTGACAGGAGGGTCAGGAAGAAAGAATTCGAGGTTGGGGATTTGGTATTTAAGTGGGACGCCCCCAGGCAGGACAAAGGCAAACACAACAAGTTTGATGCCCTTTGGATTAGCCCCTTCAAAATCTCTGAGGTTTTCTCAAACAACACGTACGGGTTGTAAGATCTAGAGGGTGAAGAGGTTTTCAACAACCCAGTGAATGGGCATTTTCTGAAGAAATGCTTTATTTGAGCCTCAGATGGCTCCCTTGTTTGTAAATATTATCCTTTAGTTCTTGGTTTATTTTCTTTTTGCATGTTTTTCGGCTTAATAAGTGACTCCATAGCCCAATAGCAAGGCACTGAAGCTGCTGAAGGAGTTCTTAGAGCATCGCAGGGACGACTCTATCCCCCATGGAGCCTAATGTTAGCGATTATTTTTGTCTTGGGCACAAAAGAACCCAGGTCTGCAGGTTGCACAGAAAGCGCCCAAGCGCAGCATGAGAGAATCCTTTTTCAGTGACGAGTCAAGCGAGCGGGCAAAGTTTTGCTGTCGGCGGCCGAGATCCACCTACAGATTTAATCGATGGTCATCGAGTTTTCAGGGCCACCGGGTTGCCCGAGATTTAGCACAAGGGACAACTCCCATATTTCAGGACAAATCTGGGGCGTTCGATCCCATTGGGACAGTTGGATACCAGTCGACATATCGAGGATTGGGGTTTCGGGAGTCAAGGAGGTGTCCGTTCATTGCAGTTGAAGTTGCCGATCGGCGAAAAGCTGAAAGCACCTTTGGCACCAAGCCCGTGGTCCTAGCACTAAGTCACTTCAAGTGGGCCTGTAAACGAGAGCGGCTCCCTTCCAAATATCGAATGCCCCCTTGTCCATTCATCCTAAGGATGCGTGGCACAAGATCTAGCCGCGTCGGCGTTTCGACATTCGGGAGTTCGTATGGTGAAGGTTTTATGTCTTCGAACATCGTGAAACCCCAAACCATGACAGTGCCAAAAGCGCTGAAGCTGGGGCCCGCGACATCACGAAGCATTTTCAGCCGTCCATCTAAAGGGAACACATGGCAGCAAATTGCACCATCTCGGCATTTCTCCCATCACGACTCCAAAACGCGAAAAGCAACTCCGTTATGTTCCGATGCACAAGATGCCAGGAGGGTCTTGGACCTTGGCCCACCACAGTGTCGGGTGAGTTCAATATCGTCAGATCTCAGAGGGACGCGTGGCACCAGATTGATCTGTCTCGGTGTTTCGCTCATCGCGATTTCAAATCGCAGGAATAGCTCCTTCCCATTCGCGAACGCCGAAAGCACATTTGAAATAAACACATGATCACAGCCCATGGTCACTTGGGGAGAGAAAGGAGCTGTGTAAAGAAGGCCAAAGGCGTCGAGTTCAGTTACATAGGGGATCATCGTGATCTCCAAGATCCATCGGACCTGATCCCAATACTGTTTCCAACATTGAAGTAAATGAAGGCAAGAGCGGGTGGTTGAAACCTCCTTTCATTCATTAAGTGAGGGGAATGGAGGGTCTGGCAAGTCGCCTTCTTGTAGAGGTCCTCTGCTTCAATTTTCTCAAAGAAGCCATGCCGAAGTCCTCAACTCAACAGAGAAGTCTGCGCATGCTAGCCGAGCACTTAATGGCTCAACTACCCTCCTTACAGGAGACATGCGTAGTTAAGATGGCGCTTAAAGAAAGATATCAGTACGAGTTTGACTGAAGGGACACCAAGCTTTGGGTGACTGGACACGCCTCTGTGAGGTGATTTTTCCTAAGTATATAGATTCAGTCTTTGTATTTTTTGTAGGTATTCCCTACTGTAAAGTTTTAACATATATTCTAGTTTGCTGGTTATGCATCTGTATATGAGATATCTTGTTTTATGACAGATAGTTTTTCTTACTCCATCTATTTTTCGACTCATGCTAAGAGAGTTCATGATTGACTGATTTGCGCGAATTATTGCAGTTATGTTATGATAAAAGATTTATTGTTGCATTATTGCATTCTCTGGCTTTGCGTTTGAATGTAAGAGGATATTGCGTTTGGACGTCTTCTTCCATAGCCTATTAGAAACCCGATGTTAATAACAGACCTCTGCTTTCCTCTTATATAAGTCTTCCGCCTGTTCACCCTTTACTACATCTCACTGTCTAAAGTTTATATAAGACCTCACTCACCTATGCATACCTGGCCTAGTTTTGGAGTTGGAATGATATTGTTTTGAGTTGGCTTCCATTCGGTCATCCCATCTATAAACCATCGTAACATAAAACTGATCGGCGTCGGGCTCTGCTCCTGCTAGCAATCCAGGAGTGACCTTCATCGCCAACAAAACCCTTCGTTGTCTTTTCTTTCGAAATATTGAAAGCCACCGATGCTGCCAGGCTCAGTCGTATCGTTCCTAGAGCCTTTCTGTCAAGAATCTCCCATTCTTCTTCCTTCATGGCCACTGGATTCTTTTCTACTCTGCTCAATGGTAGGAATAGATCCTTCTGATATAAATAGTCTTCCATCTGCATCTTCCGTAACTGGTAGTTTTGGCCGTTAAATTTCTTGACCCTAAAATTTCCATCTTCTGACATTGCTCCCACTCAAACCAGGAACCCTCTTTTCTTGCGAGTTACCTTATGCTCTGATACCAGTTGTTAGAAAAACAGGACCGCAGAGCAATAAAATAAAACAAATGCAGAAACAAAACACATAAGACACACAATACAAGAGAGACATAGATTTACGTGGTTCACCTAGTGTGGGCTACGTCCACCAGAGAAATTGCCAGGTCCTTCCTTTATTATTATCCAACAAATGAAGGGATACAACCTACAACACTCTCACAGTCTCCTCTCTCAGAATACAATATTCACCATCAACCATAGTCGCAATACATTTCCCTCATAAAAGAGGGTTGCCTTCTAGGACAGAAAACCCTAACATAATCTCTACCGTTAGATTTGCGACCTTATAATGAACGGTCCAAATTTACAATGAAATTACAATATACTTTTATAAGGCAATTTTTGCTTTGGGGGACGCTACCCCCGAACCCCCGCTAGGGTTCCACTTGCCCCCAGACCCCGCAGAGGGGGTACC
>CBVK0101316629.1:0-12594 GCA_900067695.1 Picea abies | reverse complement strand
TTCATGGGGTATAAACACGGCTGAAAGTAAAAGACCTATAAATCAGGAAGATAATCAGGCTCCACAACCAACAATCTTCTTGTATGTTTGTAGCCTTGGAAATACCCAATCCCCCACTTCAAATTCCTTTGCATTGCGATGTTGATCTGCTTGTTGTTTCATCCCATTTTGTGTTGTAAGCAATTTATTCTTTAATAGTTTGAGAACCTCTTTTTGGCGTTCTATGTGGTCCTCCACTGCTTGAACCTTTGCTTTCCCTTTCAAGGGTGATGTGATGGATGGAGGATGATATCCATAAATTTCCATAAATGGGGACATTTTTATGAAGTATGGAAGGATATGTTGTGCCACCATTCTTCCAAGGGAAACCAATTGACCATTGTGTTTGTTTATCATATGAAAAACAACGAATATACCATTTTAGAAATTTATTCACAATCTTAGTTTGCCCATCAGATTGAGGATAGTAAGAGGAGATGTCAACCAATTGAGTACCCAAAAAAGAAAATAATTTGGTCCAAAACTTTCCAGTGAAAATTTGATCTCTGTCACTTACAATGATCTTATTGATTCCATGTAGCTTTTGAATTTTTTCCATGAATTTTATGGCTACTGTACTTACTTTAAAAGGATGAGAAAGAGGGAAAAATGGGCATACTTTGTGAGTCAATCCGCTACTACCATGATACCATTCTTTCTTTTGGACTTGGGAAGACCTATAATAAAATCCATTGAAACCTCTTCCCAACATTGACTTGGTATAGCTAATGGTTGTAGGATACCAATGGTCTTGATTGTCTCTCCCTTATTCTATTGGCAAACCACACATTCAACCACAAAATTTTGAACATTAGTTTTAATACCTTCCCAGAAAAAGTCTTTCTTGATCTTGTGATAAGTTTTCAAGAATTGTGAATGTCCTCCTATAGAAGAAGTGTGCAATTCCAAAAGGACCTTCTGTTTGAGTTAGGAATTCTTACGTAAATATAAGCAATCTTGATACCACAATAAATCGTTCTTCCACACAAATTTATGTAATTGTTAGACAATTTAATTGCTAAAATTCTGTTACACTTCTTTATCAATCTGAGAACGTAAGCTTGCGAAATGATAACATTGTATGTGCAGGGTTAGTGCATAAATGATATCTAAACTACGAAAGAAACTCTAAATCCCAATGCTTCGAAAACACACTTATAATGAAAATCAATGACAGCATAAACTAATAGTAATACATAGATGTTTAACCACTGGATTGATGGCTACATAAATACTTCGATACACATAAATTATAGTCTTTCATTCATGTTACATACCAAATGTGTTCGTAATAGAATGTGAGATAAGTCTCATCCTTTATTCTTCAATGAAAATTGATCTATATAGGTGATTACACATAGTTATAAGCAAAGGAATTTAAATAACATATAAAGAAAAGATTGCAAACGATCTTTAGAGTTTAATCTAAGTAATGGGAATGAAGATATTAACTTAAAAACTCAGAAATTGACTAAGCTTGAACACAATATGAACTAATTATTAAACTAAGAAATATAAAGGGAAAAATAATTATATTTATATAATCTAATGAAACTTGCAACGTTGGCCATATTGAGGGCCCCTCCCAATTGGCTCACACTGCAAGGAACTAGAACACTATAAACTAATTACACACACAAAGATTCATTCAGAACATCAGTGCTGCTGGCTTTCTATTAATTGAATCACAGGTTCAAAATTACAGTCATAAATTCGAGTTCTCTCTTACAAATATTATCCTTATTATCACTTTGTAGTTCAAACCCATATTTAATCATGAAGGGTGGACCCTCAACGGATCCTGTTTTACGAAGCTAATATAACAATCATAACCAATGATTGGCAAACAATATATGGAAGAAACACAATTTTACACGTTTAATTAACTCCCGGTAGCTTATGAAAATTATAGAAACATGAATGTTGAAGCTGTCACTGAACCAATCCGAGGTTTATCATCTCCAGAACACAAACTTGAAATGTTGAAGTATTGATCTTTATTATTCACAAGAACAAAGGAGACTTATACATTGAATTATTGAAAGGACTGCATTTTGATTTATTGGAACATTGCTGCAAGAAATCTAATACAAGAACTCTGTCACAATAAAATTAACTGCAACGAAGATGGGTGATAGATTGTAACGACAAAGAATAATAAGGATGGTTGATTCAAGCCTTGTAACGAGAAATTTTACTGAAGAATCTGAACCAAATTTCATTGAGGAGGCTACCCAAAAAATATGGTACAGGAACAAAGAACTTCCTCTTTTTGAAACAAATTACCTTTTTTTTATCTTAACAGTTAACATCCCCTTTTTATTTGAAAAATCTAGAAAATTTTTCCAACCAGAGACCTGGTTTTCAAGCAAAACTACGCCAGAAAATTGGTTTTCACAACTGAACATTATTTTTATCTTTATTTTTTTCCTATTTATTAATTGTTTTATTTTATTTTATTTTTATATGTTTTTTTAATAAGGAAGAAAACAAATCAGACCGAGGTTGCAACAGGTTGAAGACCCTTCCTATTTACTACCTCCATTTCATATTGTTGTAATACATTTTGAATGAATTCCTCCCTGTTCATAGGGTGCTGATACAATCTTAACCTATGGCCATTAACCAAGAAATAAATTCCTTCTCCATCAATGGTTTTGATTCTCACAAAACCATTATCAAAGACATTCACAATTTCATATGGGCCTAAACAGAGAGTGGTGAGATTCCCCTTAAAATTTTTGAATTTGGAGTAAAAAAGTAGAGCCCAATCATCTGGTTTGAATTGCTTTTTACAGATAAACTTGTCATGCCATTTGCTTCTTTACTGCTAGAAAAGGGTGGTCCACTGAATGGAATCCCGATGCATATCATCCAATTCATTGAGGTGGGATATTCTCTGCTACTATGCATTTGAGAGATTCATACCTAACTAAACTACAATCCTGAATGTCTTCACTTGAAATTCAATCAAAAGAAGGACTTGCTTTCCATACACCAATTCATAATCTGTAAACTCAGTTGTATTCCTCCATGTAGTTCTATAGGCCCAAAGAGCCTTGGGAAGTTGATCCACCCAATCCTTATGGTGTAGCTGAACTGTTTTGTTCAAGATTGCTTCAAGAACCTTGTTGGTGGATTCCACTTTCCCATTAGCATGCGGATGGTAGGGAGAGGAATTCTGGTGCTTAACTTGATATTGTTCTGTGAAGGCTTGTACAAGATTCAATGTGAACTATGCTCCTTGATGTGTTACAATTTCTCTAGGAACACCAAATTAAGTGACTCGATATAGAAAATGTACAACTGCTTGTTCAGATGGGCCCAATGTGAATTTAGTGACTCAATATCTTTAATAATGTAATCAATAAAAACCAAAATATACCTTTTCTTCTTTGACACTGGAAAAATAGGCCCCATAAAGTCTAGAGCCCATTTTTCAAAAGGTCAAATGAGTACATGTGGCTGGAAAGACATCTCGTCGGATTGTACTGGGAGGCCCATCTGCTGACAACTGTCACAACTTTGAATGTACTTTTTGGCATCTCTGAAAAAGAGTGGGCCAATAATACCTCAAATGAAGAACTTTGTAGGTGATTCTCTTGTCAGCGAAGTTCCCTCCGCATGGCTCGTCATGATAAGATTTCAATATGTCAAACATTTCATCTTCACGTACACACCTCCTACTAACCAGGTCTGTTCCTGTATGAAATAGATCTCCTCCAATCCATGAATAGGAGGCACCGAGTCTTACAATCTTCTATTTTTCTACAGATGAAAGATGTTGTGGAAATATTCCCATAGCCAAGTATTTAGCCACATCTATGAACCAAGGAGAGTTAGTAGATATAGAAAACAAATGCTCATTAGGAAAATTATCATGTATAGGAGTTACTTGACCTTCATTATTAATCCTACAAAGAAATTCTTCAACTAGATTTCCCTTCCCAAGTCTATCTAAAATAGTAATATTAAACTCCTATAGTAACAAAATCCATCTAGTTATTCTACCATTGGTTATTGGTTTGTTCATGAGGTACCTGATGACAGAATGGTCAGTATGAATGAAAACCTCATACCCAGTGATAGAATGTCTAAATTTTTTGATTGCATGCATAACTGCTAAAAATTCCTTTTCTGTTATTGTATAATTTAATTCAACAGGTGTTAGGTTTTTACTAATAAACTAAATGGCATAAGAAAATTGATTCTCCTTCTACCCTAATAATTCTTCGAGAGATATTTCAGAAGCATTTGTCGAGATGTGAAAGGGAAGAGACCAATTTGGCTCCCTCAAAATTGGTGCTTTAGAAAGCTTCTCTTTTAATGTCTCAAAATCAATTTGACAATGATCATCCCAAGAAAAATCAATATCCTTAGTAAGTAATTTGAATAAAGGAGCGACTATTCTTGTAAAATTTTCTAGGCAATGTCTATAATAACCTACATGCCCTAAAAATATTCTCACATCCCTTGGAGATCTTGGAACTGGAAGCTTTGATAAGACTTCAATCTTCACTGGATCAACTTGAATCCATGCACAAGATATGAAATGACCAAGAACAATGCCTTCAGTTTCCAACATACAACATTTTGCATCACTTAGTGCAATATTAGTCTCTTGACAACTTATCAAAACTTTTTCTAGATTATCTAGTACTTCATTGAAAGAATCAACACACATAAAAAAATCATCCAGGTAAAATTCAACACAATCATGGATCAGATTAGAGAAAATAACCAATATCGCTCTTTGGAATGTAGTAGGATCATTGCATAATCCAAAGGGAGACACTCTATAATCAAATGTCCCTCATGGACATGTAAACATGGTCTTATCCTAATCCTTAGGTGCAATTTGTATCTACTTGTAACCACTAAAACCATCAAGGAAAGAAAAATACTTTTTATCTGCTAACATATCCATGACCTTATTGATGAATGGGAGTGATGCAGGAGCATCGCCAACACATCAAGCGAGCCAGCGCGGAAGCGGAGGACATCTGGATAAGCCAGCACAAATTTTGAAAACACTTTGGAATTGTTGCACAAATCTTAAATGAGCCATTAAGATGAGGCACACTTGTATATTGTAAATGGACCTTGAGCGGATAGCTCTCGTCCTTAGTAGGTAGACGACATTTAAAATAGTTAATGTAAAGTAGATAGAATTTAATTCTAGACTAGACAGTTGTAGAGCGCAAGAGGGAAAACAGGATATAGACACCCTCATTGTGCATTGTAACATTATTCAGAAGCATTTGGAGCAAGAAGAAGCAGAGAGTTGTGTAAAAAAACCCATGTACAAACATTTGAATTAATAGAAAGCTTTGATTCAAATTCATGGTTTGTGTTGTTCTCTGTGTATTGGTGCTGAATGATAGGCTCATGAACGTTTGCTTCCTTTTATACATTTGCTTTTATATGCTGTGTATGTGATTTCATGTACGAATTAAAGTCTGAGAGGGAGATGGAATGAGTTTCAATTGTTTCTCTATTTGAGCCAGAGAATTCCTGCAAGGAGTGCAGTTGAAGTGTCCGCAAGGAGTGCGTTGACAGAGGGTTCAGATAGAGATAGTTTTTGTTCTCATTCATCCAGAAGTGCAGTTGGGCACAAGAGCCATGCAAGGAGTGCGCAGGTCGGGTAAAAGTCTCAGGGATGTGAACCTGAGTGATGCATTTGACAGACTGCTGCTGCAGGTGTGCGCAGAGTCAAGTGACTTCAACACTTCGACGTTGTTGAAGGTTTGCTGCAAGGAGTGCATGCAAGAGTTTTCTTGAAGGACTTGAGGTCATGGGGAAAAGCTCAGGAGGGATAGGACCTTCGAATTTGTTGAAGGACAGCGTAGAAAAGTTGTGCCTTGAAGGTTGGCAAGAAGCGTCGCAAGTTTGCACGCACGTGGATAAGTTCTGTGGAATAACACTTAGTCATTTCATGGATTGCATAAGGAAGAACAGATGGTCGATATCTTCTAGGGAAAATCAACGAATCACCGTGAGCTGTTGGATCTCGCGGGGGTGTAGGGGGATACTGCATATATTCCCATACTGTTTAAATCTCAGAAGGGGCAGAGCCGTTGATCCAAGCCAGCCAGGGGCATTGGATTATTCGCGAAATCGCCTATCGGGATTTCATAAGAAAGGAATCAAAGAATTGGTAACGGGAGTCGCGAAATCGCGATACGCGATATCCCGATGGCTACAAGTATAGTGTGGGGCCACAGGAGTTGGTGGTGGATAGGTAGCACATTGTATCGGGGTTCGGGAAAAGTAAAGTCCCGAAACATTGGACATCAGGATTTGCGATCCCGCGAAGTTCGAAATCCCGACGAGGTGACGGGACCGTTGAAAAGTCAAAGCCACGAGCTCATTGGAGTTTCGACATATCGGGACTCGGGAGTTGGAGAACCGAGTTGCTCGACACCGCGAGTGCCGAGATCCCGATAGAGAAAGTCTCGACAAAGGAACGGAAGGGTCAGCGTTGACTCATATCGGGTCTTGGAGATTCGAGAGTCCTACGCTCGATCACTGACCTCACAAGGTTGTGAAGTCTGATTCCCTGATAAATAAAGAGAGGGGGAGTCGCGCAAAGAGATCTGTGGGTGCATATTTACCGATAGGGAAATAGAAGGACCGATTAGTGTTCTTCGGGCCGAGGAAAGAGAAGATCCTGTGAGCAGGCGTGCCTACGGGTGCGACACTGCGTCAGTTTGGTATCAGAGCTTCAGATTCTTGTTTGTATATTTCAGGTGAGGAAGGCATAAGAGGTAAGGAGTATCAGAGCTAAGACAGATTGTTCTTTGCTTTCTGTAGCAGAGAAGAGGAGAATTCGCCATGCCGTCAATGAGAGATAGGTAGTCACCTGATCTAGAGGATAGGGAAGTGTAGAGAAGAAGAGGCAAGCAGATAACTGATCCAGCCATAGAGAGACAGATGAGAGAACTCCAAGCGAGACTTGAGGACATGGAGACAACGCAAAGATGCATAGCTAGTGCAGGGGATCTGAGTGATTCCGATAGTGAAATAGAGGCTGAACAAGAGGAGGAAGTTACAGTCGGAGATGCATCAAATGAGTGTTTGATCAAAGCTATTGCCAGGATGGGTGCAAGAGCGAAGATGGACATTCCAATTTACGAGGGAAACTTGGATGCAGAGGAGCTACTAGATTGGATTAGAGCTTTGGATACTTACTTCGACTACGAAGATGTCGAAGAGGACAAGAAAGTCAAGCATGTTGTTACACGCTTAAAAGGACATGCAACATTGTGGTGGGATGAACTACAAGCTGACAGGCGCTGCAAGGGCAAGCAGAAGATCAAGAGCTGGGACAGGATGATCGCGAAGATGAAGGCAAAATTCATCCCCAGGGATTATCAAATTACTTTGTTCAGGAGAATGCAGAACCTAAGACAAAAGATAATGACAGTGAAAGAATACACTGAGGAATTCTATCGACTGAACATCAGGGTAGGTCATCGGGAGAGCGATGATGAAAAAGTTGCCAGATACATGAATGGCCTGAGATATGATATCTAGGATGAGATGAGCATGGTAAGCATCTGAACGGTGGAAGATGCTTATCAGATGGCTCTGAAAGCTGAAGATAAGCTGAGCCAAAAACATAGTTAGAGGGGTCGAGGCAGAAGTCAGCCCATAGGAAAAGCAGTTGCCCAGGACAAATACCATAAGCTCTAGGAGGAATGGAAGAAACCTTAGACTCATGCAGAGAGAGGTGGAACCTCACAGCAGGGGCCATATGTTGAATAGAGAGGGCAGCATAATGAACAGAGAGGAGATTATGCTGACAACAACACTTTTCCTCGTACTAGAGGCAGAGGAAGAGGAAGAGGTGGAGTAATCACATGCTTCACATGCGGAAAGAATGGGCACAAGTCTTACGAGTGTCCAGAGAAAAAGAAGGACATTGGAGAAGCTCACATCACTAAAGCACAGAGGCAGGATGTTGAGGCCGAAGACATTGAAGGCGGAAGATCGCTCATGATGCAAAAAGTCCTTTTGACACCCGAGAAGGAGGTGGAAAGTTCAATCCAATGGACCAGACTCTTTAGGACTGCTTGCAAGACTAAGGACAGGGTATGCAAGGTCATTGTAGACAGTGGTAGCATGGATAGTCTCATATCTACGGAGATGGTAGAGAAGCTGGAGCTGGAGACGACTGATCATCCAAGCCCATACAGAGTTTCGTGGCTACAAAAAGGACACCAGGTAACTGTTACTAAACAATGCTTGGTTGAATTCAAGATAGGTGGATATAATGATAAGATCTTATGTGATGTTATTCCCATGGATGTTTGTCATCTATTGCTGGGTAGACCATGGAAATATGACAGAAATGTGATTCATGATCGGAGAATGAACACATACACCCTAGAGAAAAATGGGAGGACACACATGTTGCTTCCGATAAAGGATAAGGAGGTGAAGCTGGAAGTAAGCAACACAGTACTTCTCATGAGTGGAAAGGAACTTCTTACCGAGGTTAAGAAGAAGGAGGATCCACAATTCTTTGTGGTTTGGAAGCCGCAGATTGTTCTGACTAGTACAAGATTGGATGATTTACCGGATGAAGTTCAGGAACTGCTGGAAGAGTTCACTGACATTATAGTGGATGAACTACCTCGTTCGTTGCCACCGGTCAGGAGTGTGAGTCATCATATTGATCTCATACCAGGATCCAGTTTGCCAAATAAAGTTGCGTACAGATTGACGCCGCAGGAGAATGAGGAGTCTAAAAGGCAAGTCCAGGAGTTGTTGGACAAAGGGTTAGTCAAGGAAAGCTTGAGTCCGTGTGCTGTTCCAATAGTACTCAGTCCGAAGAAAGACAGAGGCTGGAGGATGTGTACCGACTCGAGGGCGATCAATAAGATAACCATCAGGTACAGGTTTCCATTGCTAAGAATGGATGATCTGATGGATTGCTTGAGCGTAGCAAGGTAATTTTCAAAGATTGATTTGAAAAGCGGATATCACCAGATTCACATGAGAGAAGGCAATGAATGGAAGACAACATTCAAAACAACCGAGGGTTTGTATGAATGGCTTGTTATGCCGTTTGGCTTAACAAATGCACCAAGTACCTTTATGAGGTTGATGAATGAAGTCCTGAGGGAGTTCATCGGGAAATTTGTCATCGTATACTTGGATGACATACTGGTTTATAGTAAATCAGTGGCAGAGCACTTGAAGCATTTGGCTACAGTGATGCAAAAACTACAGTAGGAGAAGCTGTTGATTAATATGAAGAAGTCATCATTCATGAAGACATAACTCATTTATTTGGGATTTGTTATTTCGGAAAATGAGTTGAGGATGGATCCGGATAAGGTGGAAGTGATCAAGAATTGGCCATCACCGAGGAATGTATTCGAGGTGAGAAGTTTTCATGGTTTGGCTAGTTTCTACCGAAAATTCATCAGGAATTTCAGTGGAATTAGCACAACGATGATGGATACAATGAAGAAGTGGCATAAGTCTTTTCACTGGACAGAAGAAGCTGAAAATAGTTTCAATTTGTTGAAAAGGAAGATCACGGAACAATAGGTTTTGGTGTTGCCGGATTTCCAGAAAACATTTCAGGTGAAATGCGATGCAAGCGGATTTGCAATTGGGGCAGTCTTGAGTCAAGAAGACATGTCGATAGCATATTTCAGCGAGAAGCTGAATGAAGCAAAATTGAAATACTCCACGTATGATAAGGAGTTTTATGCTATCATACAGGCATTAAAGAAATGGAGGCATTACTTGATACCCAAAGAATTTGTATTGTACAGTGACGATCATGCACTGCAGTTTGTGACAAAATAGGAGAAGTTGAATCAGAAACATGTAAAATGGGTTGAGTCTATGAAAAATTTCACATTTGTGATTAAACATATTTCTGGTACTGCTAACAAAGTTGCTGATGCTTTGAGAAGGAAGTGTTTGCTGTTGCAGGAGTTCAGAGTCCGCACTTTAGGTTTTGATGATCTCAGGAATATGTACGCAGATGATCCAGATTTTCAAGAAGCGTATGAAGCAACTGAGAATCTAGTTCTCAGAGACAGAAGCCCATGGATAGAATACATGATCTAGGAAGGATTGTTGTTCAGAGGCAATCAACTGTGTATTCCTAAATGCTCCATGAGGGAGAATCTGTTGAAGGAGAAACACAATGGTGGATTGGCAAGACATTTTGGTCATGACAAAACATTCATGAAATTGAATGAGTCATATTTTTGGCCAGGAATGCGAGTGGATGTCAAAAGATTTGTAGACAGATGTAGAATTTTCCAGCATTCGAAGGGAAGAAAGCATAATGCGGGTTTTTATCAACCGTTGCCCATACCAGAAAGGCCATGGGATGCGATAAGCATGGATTTTTTATTGGGGTTGCCAAGGACACAAAGAGGTGTTGATTCAATCTTTGTGGTAGTGGATAGGTTTTCCAAGATGGCACACTTCATCCCATGTCAGAATACTAGTGATGCAACTCACATTGCAAATCTGTTCTTCAAAGAGGTCATTCGACTTCATGGGTTGCCAAAAAGTATAGTTTCGTACAGAGACACAAAATTCATAGGGCATTTTTGGAGGACCTTATGGAAGAATCTGGGGACTAATTTGATGTTTAGTTGAGCTTATCATCCTCAGACGGATGGACAGACTGAAGTGGTCAACAAAAGTCTGGGAGACTTGCTGAGAAGCTTGGTGACAGAGAACCACAACAGTTGGGACAATATATTACCACAGGCAGAATTTGCGTACAATGACTCAGTGAATTGGAGCACATACCATAGTCCATTTCAGGTTGTTTATGGCATGCAGCCGAGGGGAATTTGTGAACTGAGAGATTCAGGATAGACTGCTACTAGGAGCACTAGTGCAGAGGAATTCACTGAGGCGATGAAGGAACTTCACAGGCAGGTGAAGGAGCAGTTGCAGAATTCAAGTCAGGAATACAAGCGCAGAGAAGATCAACATTGGAGAAAACTTTAGTTCGAGGTTGGTGATCTAGTTCTGGCACATTTGAGGAAAGAAAGGTTCCCGAGAGGAGCATACAATAAGCTGAAGATGAAGAAAATCAGGCCATGCAAGGTCTTGAGAAAATTTGGGGACAATGCTTATGAGATTGAACTACCCGATGGGATCCAAATTTCTCCGATATTCAATGTCTCAGATTTGTACCCATATAGAGCTAGAGAAGTAGAGACTGGAGATGAACAGCTAGCGATCCACTGGACGAAGAAAATGCCAGTTACAGAGAAGCCATAGATGGAATGCATACTGGACAAGAGAGTGAGTAAGAGGACCAGGTGAAAAAAATATTTTGAGTATCTGGTCAAGTGGAAGAACCATCTAGTTGAAGATGCCAGCTGGGAGACTGAAGCTGAGATACAGAAGCATGGATAGACCGTGCAGGAGCTCATGGACAGGAGCCCATGAAAGTTTTCAAGCGAGGGAGTATGATGCAGGAGCATCGCCAACACATCAAGCGAGCCAGTGCGGAAGTGGAGGACAGCTGGACAAGCCAGCACAAATTTTGAAAACACTTTGGAATTGTTGCACAAATCTTAAATGAGCCATTAAGATGAGGCACACTTGTATATTGTAAATGGACCTTGAGTGGATAGATCTCGTCCTTAGTAGGTAGACGAAATTTAAAATAGTTAATGTAAAGTAGATAAAATTTAATTCTAGACTAGACAGTTGTAGAGCGCAAGAGGGAAAACGAGATATAGACACCCTCATTGTGCATTGTAACATTATTCAGAAGCATTTGGAGCAAGAAGAAGCAGAGAGATGTGTAAAAACACCCATGTACAGACATTTGAATTAATAGAAAGCTTTGATTCAAATTCATGGTTTGTGTTGTTCTCTGTGTATTGGTGCTGAATGATAGGCTCATGAACATTTGCTTCCTGTTATACATTTGCTTTTATATGCTGTGTATGTGATTTCATGTATGAATTGAAGTCTGAGAGGGAGATGGAATGAGTTTCAATTGTTTCTCTATTTGAGCCAGATAATTCCTGCAAGGAGTGCAGTTGAAGTGTTCGCAAGGAGTGCATTGACAGAGGGTTCAGATAGAGATAGTTTTTGTTCTCATTCATCCAGAAGTGAAGTTGGGCACATGAGCCATGCAAAGAGTGCGCAGGCTGGGTAAAAGTCTCAGGGTTGTGAACCTGAGTGATGCATTTGACAGACTGCTGCTGCATGTGTGCGCAGAGTCAAGTGACTTCAACACTTCGACGTTGTTGAAGGTTTGCTGCAAGGAGTGCGTGCAAGAGTTTTCTTGAAGGACTTGAGGTTGTGGGGAAAATCTTAGGAGGGATAGGACCTTCGAATTTGTTGAAGGACAACGTAGAAAAGTTGTGCCTTGAAGTTTGGCAAGAAGCATCACAAGTTTGCATGTAGGTGGATAAGTTCTGTGGAAGAACACTTAGTCATTTCATGGATTGCATAAGGAAGAATAGACAGTTGATATCTTCCAGGGAAAATCAATGAATCACCGTGAGATGTTAGATCTCGCAAGGGTGCAGGTGAGATCGGAAGAGC
>CBVK0101316579.1:0-14085 GCA_900067695.1 Picea abies | reverse complement strand
CGCTCTTCCGATCTCACTAACCCTTATGAAGAAATAATTTCTTTTGGTTATGTTGCTGACTAAAGGGAAGTATCTTTAATTTCTTTTGGTTCTGTTGCTAAAAGGGAAGAATTTTTAAATTCTTTTAGTTTTGTTGTTAGCTAAAAGGAAGTATTTTAATTTCTTTTGGTTATGTTGCTTGACAAAGAAGACATAATCTTTACCTATGATTGTTAAAAGAACCATGCTTAATATTCTTTAAAGTCTAGAGGTTGCCTTTATCTAGTATTTTAGCATGATTAAAAGGATAAAAACTATATTAGCCTACAAGTAACTATCTCACCCTAACTAGACTTCAATAGTATTCATTGGATTATCTTTTCTAAAGAGTAACATATGAGTATATGAACACTCTCTGTCATGGGCACACTAGGAAAACTTTTATGGAAGAGGATGTATCAGTACCCTAAGGTAAATTTAGGTCATTCTCTTATGGACAAACTCAAAAAAAATTATACATATGGATCTAATGTGCAATACATAAGTTTATTTTTCCTTCAGAGAAATCTTTAAAGACATCCAAATAAGAGAATATACCTTCCAACCCAATACCATCCCAGCCTATAAAAAGGTTTTCAGACGAGCCTCCCATGTCACCATGCAAAAGAACTCTTTAATAAAAATCAAAATAGGTGATTATGGACAAGAAGCCTCTGATGGAAAAAGGGTTTAAGAGACTAACTTGCTGGGAAACTGAATAGGTCTGTTGGCAGCGGGTACCGATCTGTGGTATGACAAGGCAAACCCATCAAGGTACTGAACAAGCCTGTTGAAAATGGGGCATTCTGCTTAGGGAAGGGATGTCTCTCACTAATTATCACAACTACCCCACCGGAGTATTAAACATGCTTGCTAGCAATGGGTTCTGGTTGAGAAATGTCTCATCTATACTTGTCTGATTGAAAAATTCACTTTTTTCATCTAAAAAAATGAACTCTAAAAGCAAAGGTCATTGTTGACATTTATGAGATACAAACTCCAGATTAACAGACAAGACAATTACTACAAGGAAATTTCCATTTGAGAATTACCCTAAGTCAACTTTACCGGTCTGACATCTAAAGCCTACATTACCTAAGAAGGAAACTTCTTAAGAGTGGAGCTCTAACTAGGGAGTCTAATCTACTTATACTTTGAAATTTATCCATAACATCTAATGATAGTAAATCTCTAAGGCAAGCTAGGTTGAATCTGTTCTTTTGGAAAAAATATAAAAATCTCTCTGTTTTCACTGGTGAATACTACCCTTGTTAATAAGTCATCAAAAGAAAGGCAATTTCAATTTTTTAGGCATGTGATCATATGCTAGGTGATAAATGTACTTTTTGGAATTTGATTTGGATTCTTTTCTCTTATCATCTTTTCTCTATTATGATATAGAGTGTTGAGTCTTCTTGCATAAGGATATGAAACATCCTTGGCATGGGGGAGGGTCAAAGAGCTCCTTCAGAACTCTTTTTCAGACTCACATCTCATCTTCAAAAACCAACATGTTCACCCTACAACCCTGTAGAACTAGACACAAAAGAAGATAAGCACAGAATAAAGAAGTTTCATGAAGTACAAGAAATTCTAGTACCAAGCTTCCAAAAAACTCCATCCTAAAAGATGAACTCTAACAATCTGCAAGCTTCAAATACAAGGGCAGTCACATATGCTATGGGTATTGATTATACAATGGTAAAAACAAAGGTAACATGGTATTATTTATTTTCCTTTTCTTATAAAACTACAAGAGGTATGGAAACATATACTAGATCTTATGACCTTAACATTAAAACCATGCACCTAACTATCACTTCCCTCATACCCATATGCCTAACCTTAATCAATCCTCTCATCACATAAGTGCTTGAAAATGATTGAAGGCAAAATCACATCAAAAGTGTGAATATGGAGAATGTCTAGTAATGATGAGCCACAAATGTGCTTCGTCCTTAAGCAATCATGAACATATCTCGTGTCATGAGCCATGATTCAACATCAAATTCATCGCTCAGAAGTCGAATCACCTATCCCAAACAAAAATGATGCTTCGACACCCAACGTTTAGTCCCCATCATTGCACTAACGGGCATAAATGAAATGGATTATCTGTGTGGCGAAGCCATCTAGATGAGCCTCATCTTGTCTTAATTTTCCTTTACGGCATATTTACTTAGACTCACCATCCGAATTAGCAACGCCATCACCATAGTTGTTTTGTCGTTACCAACTTTTCTCCAGTTCTAAGCTTACTCCTCCCTGTGATCTCCGGTACCAAACCCTTACCCTCATCAGCTGACTAAATCGTTGCGCTACAGCCCAATTTGTTTCTCACAATTTATAAAGATGGTTGTAAGTAGACATGAACCGAAATTACATATTTATAGAGAGACCAAGGAGTTCCAACTGTGTAGAGAGAAGTATGCTAGAGAGGGATGGATGCCATTTTTGGAGAAATTCACAGGCTGTCATGAGAAGGTATCTCACGCATTTACTCAGGGTTATGATGGAGAGATTGCACACATAGTCAATCTGTAACTAACAATCAATGAAGCAACCTTAAGGGAAGCCATGGGATTACCTAACAGAGGATCCAAGTATTTCAAAGGAGTAAGAATCAACAAGGAAATGTGCCAATGATTTTTGAAAGAAGACCATCAACACCCTGATTGGAAAAAGGGGATTCCTAGGAACTATATCAAGGGATAATATCATCCAATGTTTTCTGGTCTTCAACGACTCCTAACTTGTGAGGGCAAGTATGTTGTAACCTTCATATATCATCTTAGGCTTCTATTACACTTTGAAGGAGGCCCTAAAATTGATTTCCCATATTTTTTATGGATGAGTCTGAATAAGATGGTAAGAGGTGTCAAATCCCTATCCAAAACTGAGAACACTATCATTTACCATCAAGGTCTTATTAAGATGTTTGTTTTACATGAAATTGGGAAGCAAAGGATTAGCTAGAAAATCCTCATCACTCAACACCTTCCCACAGAAAACAAACCTGTAGAGGAAGCCCAGCTTGCTCTAGAGAAAGATAAGGAACCTCAAAAGAAAAAGGGCAAGAAAGATAAGGTAACTCCATCATCATCTAGAATAGTGAGCCGAAATGATAAAGCTAGTAAACAAGCAGGGCCCTCTTCCATAGTCAATAAGATTTTTAAAAGTCAAGAATCAGAAGGTAAAACTAAATTAGTAGAGGAGACTTCAACAGTATCACTTGAGGAGATGGGTCATAAGACAAAACTGTGAAAAAAGAGAAGAATAGCTCAGAAAATAAAAGTGAGCAGTCTATAGAACAATCCCTTGTAACCATTCCACAAACAGAAAAAAAGAAAAGGAAGCCTGTGAGCACCCCTAATCCAATACCCCCTTGTAAAAGAACCACAAGGAGCATGGAAAAGAAAGCAAAAGAAGTTGTCATTACTCATAAACATGAATATCCAATAGATCTTACCTCCCCTTCAAAAGACCTATCAGTCCAAGATGACATTCCTAGCTTGATCAAGGAACAAGTCACTATTACTTTATGTGGGATGAGGGAGGAAGTGGAGGAAAGAGAACACATCCAACCATAAACAATGGAGTCAACAAGGACCTTAACAAAAGCACAGATGAAGAAAGAGATCAGGGAGATGCAAAAACAAAACCAGGAACTAAAACAAGAAGTGAAGGAATACCAACTATTGGACAGGTATATCAAAAAGGAAAATGAGCAACTGAAGGCAACCAAGTAGTAGCTTCAATATGACCATGAAGAGACTTCTAATAATCTCAAGAAGTTACTGAGAATCTTACAATACATTAGGGTCCTAAAAAGGGAGATTAAAGCAAAAGCCTCAACCATCAACATCATTGATCCACAGAAGTAAAGAATGGAGTCTAAAATTTTGAAATTTTTTGGGTTTGTTTTAGTTGCATGAGGATATGCAATGGTTTTGGCATGGGGGAATGTTGAGCCTCTAAATTGACATCCCCACTACCTTATTATACTCCTCATATAAACCTTTTTGGCTTATCTAAGCTTGGATAAATGACAAAGAACACTACCATTAGCCATTGATGAGGTCATAAGGTAAATTATAATTAATTCATGCATTTTTGTGGTTTATTGAGCTAGGAGACTAAATGTTTCATGCACTAATGTTTTATTTTTCCATGTGTAATATTTGACCTCTAGATGAGTCCAACCTTTTTGTACCAGCTTAGCCATTCAGTACTTATGCGCCAGATTGCCATTGTCTGAATCCAGTACCAAGTGTACCTTCCATTTAGATCTAGTACCAAACCATCCACTGTTGCGATCCGGTACCAACGGCAGTAGATTGTTCTAGTCCAGTGCCAACCACTTGCATACTATTCGGATCTGGTACCATTTACCGAATCTCACCTGTCACGATCCGGTACCAATATAGGAAGAAAAATATACCAAGTTTAGCCCCAGATCATACCAAAGATAATTGTTGGATGTTTGTTGAATCATCAAAGCTCTAGCAAGGTTATGATAAGCTTGTTTGTTTATTACTTCATCCTCATACACTTCGTGTCATGAGTATGAAGCTTAAAATATGTAACCGAATATATAAATTTGACAATTGACTGATTTGCTAAAGATTTCACCTCCTTGTGTTTCATGACTAAGACTATTTAAATAGTCATGGCAAGGATGGTGGAGGTAGTAGAGAGTTAGCATAACATAGTATGTGAAGCAGTGTTACATATTGAAGAAGATTTTGAGTTGAATTTTAATAGAAGGATGCCAATTATTTCCAGGTCCTGGTCATTTATGAATGAATGTGAGTTAAGTTGTTAGCATAGTTTAATTCTATGTTTTGAAATTTAAGTAAGAGGAATGTGTGGATTGAAAGAAAGCTTATTGTAGACTCCAGTCATTGACCTGTTGAAGTGGAAAGGGCCCACTACCCAACAAAGGTAAACATCCTTATAGATTAGTGTTAGTAGTTGATTTCAATAGTATAAATGTTAGACTAGTTGAATCTTTGATCTTTTCAGATGATAGCAGTATAGTTCAGTTTAGGTTTCGATTGCTTAGAGATCTCTTTTTGCATATGCTTTGTTTCTTTTTTTATGAATTTGATTTCGTTTCATGGACATAAATGTTGGCAGCAATAGTCACACATATTTGAAGGAGAACTAGTGAAGATCACAACAACACATTGTGAACCACAACATACTCAGTATATTGACTATTGAACTACCCATGCTATGTCTTGATGATTGATGTGTGATTTCCCTTTCAAAAGTGTGATTGCATAGTTAGTTTTTTAGGTCAGATAGAAGAGTTGATCTGTCAAAAGAACTCCATCTCATACGTGCATGTGCCATAATGGAGTAGATAGCCTCTCTGTGAAAGACAACCAAAGTTTGTTTTGATTTGCTAGTTTGTTTTGTTTCCAACATGCATAATCTAGAATAGTTCTATACTCATGACAATAAAATTACCTTCCTTACTAGTGTCTTGTAACTCTGTTGATTATGAATCCTGGATTGATAATTAATGAGTGCATTATATTACACATATAAGTAGCACAACAGTTATATATGTAACATAACATATATATAAAATTAAAATATTGTTATATATATGTTACATATATAACGTATATATGTAACATATATTTAACATATATATGTTATATATGTTACATATATAACATATATATGTAACATATATGATATATATGTAAAGAACAGAACTCGATCGCGCCCTAAAACGATTCGCAATATTGCACAATGAAACGAAAAGAACCCGACCTATCCCTAAAACGACCGTTCCATAACACCATCCACCATCCAACCGATGCATTTCACAACCCACAGTCGAACAGAACTAAAATCCCTAATCCCATTTGCCCTAACTCGTCCCCATTCCAAGCATTGATCCTTGAAATCGGTCGACTCCATTCGGCCCATTTGCATTCATCCCGATCCACAAAGGTAGACAAAGACCCCAACAAGAGATGTGGTGCCCCTGGAAAGGAGCCACAGAGACAAAGAGTGACAAAGAAGTGAACTAGACCAACAATGGCTTCCATTCTGGTAAATTTTCTTCACTCTATCCTTTTCTACATTTTCAGTATGAAAATTCTAGGGCACACATGCATCATCATTTGAATGATATATTCTATATATTCAATCTAGGGAACAATGTTTGAATAAGACATTCTGCATATTTGAGTTAGGGCATATTCGAATTTAAATCTATGCCAACCATCTAAAACACTTCAAGAATCCATCTAAAATACCATAACTGCAAATTGGGCAATCAAATAGTGTGAAATATCCTACAGTCCAAGTGTTTATCAAAATCCCACACTCAGGAATTCATATAAAATTTCTACAACAATGAGTAAATTCATAACAACCTCTATAAACATTCCAATGGAAAATTGTTTGACGAAAGGCCAACACAGTAAAACCAAGAAAAAGACCAAAAATAATTGAGTGGGAATTTTACAGTTTTAAATGCACACAAAGCTCTTCATTAGGTTGGTAAATTTCTTGTAGCATCATAACATTAGGTTGGTAAATTGATAACATTCATTTGAGGGATAACTTTTTGTGGGCACCCCCAAACCCTCAGGAATTTAGTGAAATAATGATAATTTTCTAACCATTTTTTAGGTCTTCCCTGCTCTAAAGACCTCATTGATGGTGAGTTGTTTAACCTCTATTAATTACTTCCTTTCTTGACACTTAGAAAATGATATATATGACTTCCTTTCAATAGTATAAGGCATTTTATTGTCCATGGCTAGTCCCCCCACCAACCCCCTTGGCTCCATATCGAATTATTTTAATGATCTTAACAAACATAAGCACTTCAAGGAATTTTTTTTAGACTTCTTCTTAGGGTCATTTGTGGGTAAAAGGGATTGTGACTTAGTATATTTGACCAAAACATTATTCATTTAGACATGGACCAACTTAGTATCATTAGAAGCAAATCACGTATATATAGAGGGTACACTACATTCCCCCAGAACAATCTTATTCTAAATGATCTCCCCCAGCTCCTATAATAAATCTTTTGATCCAGACGTTCCCTCAACCCTTTTTTATCCAATTCGAGACTCAAACATTGAATGAGGACAATCACTTGTTAAGTCCATATGTTTAGTAGTAGCCTCATAACCAATTGGCATCGAGAAGCCACTAGGAACATTATGACGGTGCAAGAACATGTATGAGATATACATACCTCTTTTATCTAGAGATGTTGTTGGATTTAATGTGTCAGGTTGTGTAGAATCCTTTCTAGATGCTGGCTGATGAGGAGCATTCTTCATACACCCAACTTCATGACAAAACACACAACAAAAAAGAGTCTCCAACACTCTAATTTTTGTTGGAATTTCCAATTTCTCCATTGTGTATCCATATCAAATATTTATAATAGACCTTCTATAAGGTCTAATTCTATAAGATATTCCCTACCCATACGCCCCAAGAATTGCATGATCACCTACAACTTCTTCTCCCTTGCCCATACATCCTAAGAATGATTTTTATGCAATATTTAGATCCCTAATAATTGGATTGCCTATGCCTTCTTATCCCCTGCCTATAGATGTCCATCAGGGTCAATGGATGGCCTTAAATGGATTACTTCAACCTCCTGTAGCTCTATTTTCCACTTGTAGTTGACTGGTAGAGAAGACACAAGTTCAAAGAAGCAAAAAAAATTAGAGAAAACCCACAGAAAATTGCTTCCATAGGCCAACTGGCACAATCTGCCCTTGACTTGCGATCCATGCTCAAATCATGAGTTTGACTTGTGTTGACTGAGTCAAACTTGGTTAATGTGAGTTTGAATCGGTGACCTTTGGATCAACTTGTTTGGAGGCTGATCCAATTCAAACTCAGAAAATTGCAATTTAAAGCGAGATTCTTGTTTCACTGAAAATAACTCTTTAACCAAAAATATTATAGATCTCCCATATTTTTGTAAATTATATCTATTGAAGGTAGTGGATTTTAATTTTTGTTTGAACAAAATGACACTTTTTATGGGAGATCCTCGAGGAAGTCTCGAAGTATGTGTATACATTGCGAACTTCTTTTCACAAAATTAGGATAATATGGAGAAGATTGGCCATACTCATCTAGTTGTCATGTCCATAGAATTGCAAAATAAAAATTTTTGTCGAGTCCTATACTGTATACTAGGAAAACTATTAATAGTAGTGATGCATTACAATCCATTTGATGATTTAAAACATGTTCAAGTTTTCTTCTTTTATTGGTTAGTTTGGTTGTGGATGTTAGTTTTGAAAAAATAAGAATTATGCTCAAAGAGTAGTTCAAAATTTGAAAAGGGTGGTTATCTCCTTGAGATAGTGAGAATTTATTTTATGTCAACTGATAAATATCAATGTTTCAATAGTCCCTTAATATTATTCTAGGTGCAACAATTGTTAATCTTTCACCTCCATGATTCCAAAACATCATTGAGATCCAATAGTGTCATTGCCATTGTCATTTGTATCCTCAGAAGCTGTAGTATTCCCCTTGGTAGACCAGATTCTACCTTTGATCCCACAGGTAGAACAAATTCTTCTTTAGTAAATCCCCTTGGTAGACCAGAAGCTGTAGTTTTCTTCTAAGAGGTCATATGTTCAAATCCAGAGGGGGCCAATAGGGTATGTATACCTCCATAGACTTTACCAGTAAAATCGTTGGGTGGAGGGGGTCTCATACACCAATTTGGTGTCTAACTTGGCTGTGAGCTTAAAAATAGATTATTATTATTATTACTACTAAAAGGAGACAGAAAAGAGAACCCCTCAATGAACACAACCATTACCTATATCCGTTTTTTTGACAAGATCTTTGACAATTTCTTGATCTTTAGAGATGCTCTGTCTAGCCCCATAATTTCTTTTGATCTTGCTAATAATCTTTACTCCATCATGTTAGGAGGTCCTTATTCTCATCTACCAGTCGTCATTAGTTTTTTTTCCAGTATTTAGTGAGTGCTCCTTGACTGATCATATTTATCTTGCTTAGAAATATAAATACTAATATCCCAATCACCCTCACTTCAATGTTGAAGTTAGCTACATCATTATGAATCAATACACCAAGCCTTACTGATCCATGTTGATCACAAGTAATGCCAAAGTCATCAGGCCATTGTTTCGTTCTAGATGACTAAAAGCCCTATCACTGCCTAGCATTACAAGTTCATAATTCGTTGTAACAAATCATTGCCACCTACGTTCTACTCTAATCAAGTTCAACTCCTCGTCATCCACAACTACCCATCATACTAAGAAGTTAATCTACTGTCATCTCTTCTTTCATACATTTTTGTTGTAGGTTTCCCTGTTGGGTCCCTTGAACGAACTATTTGTACAATATTCTTTGATGCATTTCTATTAGGTCCTTCATGGTGACGTTAACTTCTTTTTCATTATTTAAAGCCATCATCTATCTTAGAAAATAATTTCCATGTTGGTGTCTGTGTATCTTTTGATCCCAATAGCTTGAAGTAAGCTGCCAAACATTTTTTGAGGACAAAAAATAAAATCTCGAAAAGACCTAAATAACCTTCTACCATGTCTCCCATAGTGGATTATCTTTCATCATTATTTTCTATTCGATTTTAGAAAAGCATTCTTTCCATCCATGCAAATTTTCAAAATTAATGTTTACAAACATGTATATTACCTTGCCCATAAAGTTGGTGAAGAATGACAATATACTTTGGAAAACCATTGAACATATGCTTCTATCAACTGACTTCTTTGAAGTCATTGAGATAGTGGCACATGGGACTTCTAGTAGGCATTTGTTGTCTCAAAACATGTGACATCACCATATTCCCCTTGCAGTGCTATAGAGGAACTCCAAATACAATACATTCTGTGGTGCTTTCTGATGGACATGGTTGTTAATTTTCGTACAAATATAACATCGCTAAATCTTTATTTGTTTATAATTAGATCACCAGACAAGATGTAAGAAAACAATAATTTTTTTCTTTGCCAAGCTATTAGCAACATCTACAATAGATCCATCAGTTCAAGAAGATGTTTCTTATCAGCAAGCCTAAGGAAAATATAATATTTTCTATCCAATTTAAAATTTTGAGGCATATCCACACCAATTTTTTTCCACGAAAAAAACATTATATTCAATATTTCAAAACTGAAATCAGAATATACATAATGTCCTAACTATATTTCCAGAGTCATACCTCTCATCTTTCTTCCAACCAAAAAGAGGCAAAACTCAGAGAAAAGTTTCCTCATAGCAAATCTTGTCTAAAATATTACAGTTATCTGGAGGCTCTAGGGCCCTCTAATCTGCGCTTAAAAGAAATTGTATATTTTATTCACCTTTGAGGAGACTCAACCATCTACTTATTATTTACCTCAATATGAATCAAACATTTCATAAAATAATACTGCAATGTATAATTATTTTAGTGGTGGGCCCCACTGCCACGTGACATTTAATCATTAGTCCACATCATATCCAACTATCATAGACTCGTACCTTTGTGTACTTGATGCATCCTACCATGGAGAAACATGAGAGTGGATGTGGTTGTATTAATGTGGTCACTTGGTGTTCTCTCAATCTTATTTTATTTAATCCCCTTGTACGTACATGATTATTCCATGTGTCATTATATTAGAATTTTGATATGTTCGACTCTCTCTCATAACAACTCATTGTATCCTTAAATTCTCTTAGTTTCCCTATTCCTCATGCACACAAAAATTTGATGTAATATGCTTCTAGAAAGTGTCAAGTGTCTAACGAACTTAAGCCATGGAACCCTAGGACCACCAACGCATCGAAGCCTAAAATATTATGCATTAGGCTTAAGTCTAGGTACCATGTTTCTAAGAAAGTTCTTGCATTGGAGATATTTGAAATGACAAATCTTCTCAATTCCTATGGATCTGAAGTATTATTAGAGCCTAGTGAAATCTTGTTTGAGTCCAATTCTCCAAAATACTTGGAATTTTTTTGATAAGGGTGTCTTCTAACTTAGATTGCAAAATGTGTAGTGGTCCCATGTGGCACACTCTAGAGCCACCTCTATTCCTTCCAAGTTCATTCATGTTGATGTTGCATTTCCATGTGGTGGAATTTAATTGGACCTTGTGTTTAATGAGCCAACCATGTTGACATCATCATAATGACATGACAATTTATGAGCCTGCCACATGTCTTTTTGGAAATATAAAGAGAGAAATCCTCTAAGAGATATGAACCTAAGAAAGATATGAAATACAATTTATCTTAAGGTGTTGGGTTTGTGGGAAGATATTTAAAGTTAGGATATTACAAAGTGTGAAATCTATTATGGATTTGCAAGGATAAAAATATTTATTTGATATGATTGGTACAGAGGGTTTGGCATATGGAAAGAGATTGTTGGATGATCCTTTTAGGATCCAAGTTGTGACCCTTTTGAGCTTCAAAATATTCTTGTTGGTTTGTCTAGACAACAAGTCAATAAGAAACTCATAGGATCCATGGCCTGGAGTAATGATAGATATGTTCTAAATAACACAATAATGCATAAGCACACCATAATCATGATAAAGAAAATGGAAGAGATACGAGCTAAGGGATTTTACTTTGGGTGTAATAAAAAATGGTATTGGTGGAAACAATGTTCCAAAAAAATTACTATTCACCTTAAGAATAATGACAAGGATGAAGAGGAACCTCAATAGGATTTGTGAGAATAGTTTGAGTGCTCATTAAATAATGAAGCAAAATTTGTTATAGTTGTATTGGTCAATGTAAGACTACAAAAAAATGGTTTGTCCCACAGTTTATGATTCATAGTTTGTTAAAAAAATTGATGCTTGTCTACCAAAAATGAAATTCTATCCTTTGTAGAGGATTGTGAACTTTTATTAGTACAAAGCCTATAAATGACACTTAATACTAGATAGACTTTGTAGTACATGAAGACCTGAAATTAATGAAAAACATGCATATTGCGAGCTTCCTCTTTCTCCATTGGATAGGGATAAGAGTCTTTGGCCTCCCAAACCATGTCCAAATATAGAGGAATTTGATGAACATATTATTTTTCTTTGTTTTCCATAGGCATTTAACTAACATACATCTTGGCATTGAAAGCAACATATTGAAATCTCTTTGACAAATTTGAGATTTTCTAGTGCAACATATGCACTCTTCCTTTAAAGAATTGATTTTCCTCTTATGTTGTAATAGAGACTCCATGATAAAAACAGACCCTAAATTATGATTATCTTCCTGAACATGGATTCTAATAATAGATGAGAAGATAGAGTCCTGGTTCTCATCAATTAGGTCCTCCTGTTTACGAAGAAATTGATAGATTTATGTTATTTTACAATAGGGGTAGTGTCTAGGTTGGCTATGGCTCTCCATGCTACCTATAAACTAGATATATTACAACCAATTTGGGTGAATAAAAGAAAATTCTCCTTCAATAGACCCCCCTACGTGAGACTTTAAGCTTATGTTTTTTTTTACTTTCTTTTTGTTGGTCCATTTAGTCCCTATATGACACTTTTATCTCATGTGTTATGAACTTTCTCTTTATTGGTCCAATTAGTCACTACATGGGATTTTTAGCTCCATGTACACTTCCTCTCTATTGTTTCAATCGTACATCTACAAAATAGGAAAAATATTTCTTAAGTTTACCTAGGACATTTGAAAATTCCATATTAATCTAGGTTTTGAAAATATTTAATATGTCCCATGTTCAACCCTAGGTTTCTTTGATTCCTACAAAACTATTATTTTTTCCCTATAGTATTGGGGTTTAGAATGGCGTTGTGGGAGTTTACAATGCAACACATGGGGGTTTGCAAAAATTAGAGGCGTTTTGTGTCGTGTGGTTCCTCTTCCTTGAGTAGAGGATGCCTAGTTGGGTTATCCTAGTCTAGTATTTATATTTTTCTATAGCATTTCTAGAAGTTATGGCATTGCTCAAGTTCAAGTGAGAATTTTTTGCTTAGGTTCATTTTGCACAAATCCAACAAACAACAACCTTAATACTATTTTTTTCTTAGATCCATATGATAAATTTATCATGTCCTTAGTGTTTTCACATTTTTAATATGTCCTTAATATGTCCAAAATCAAGAGGGATATCACATTAAATTAGGTGGTTGACCACTAATATTGTAATTGCACCCTAGTCTAATTGTGCATCCAAAACTAAAGATATAATTTTTTTATTTAGAACTGTGAATATGATGATGGACTACTAACTAATAACACGTCCACATGCAACTGAAGGTACAACCAAATAGGTACGTATCAGATATTGCTTCGTCGAGTGAGGAAATCTTAGGACAAATAGAGGTCAGAAATGCGATTACATCTAGTAGATATGATAAGCAAATAAGGACCAGAGGTGAAAAAGTCAGAAAAAAATTTGTAGACGCATGAAATTTTTTCTTGCCAAAGGAGGATCGTGCTCTTATGATGATGAGATCATAGGAGACATAGAAGTTCCACTCAGGTATAAACATCTGGTGAAGAAATGGGTACCTAAGGAACTACCTCCTATAGATGTTGACTTCATTGTCAGCAATAGGACATATCGTATTGCACCATCCTCCCTGCATGGCTTGGGGCTATTTTCCATGGATGGAATAATTGTAAAATACAATACATTAACTGAATTGATGGACTATGTTGGACCTTGTTCCAATTATAACGAATGGATGTGGATGGTCTAGTACATATGAAGTATGCAGAGATATGCACTCGCCGCAAATTATATACAAATAATAAACAAGGATAAAAATAAGGGAGCGATTATCTATATTGATGGAAGGCCTAAAGCTTCTAGCAATATCACAGGGTTTATAAACAACACATGACCCAAGACAACAAACAAACAACCGAATTGCATATTTGAGGGACATGAAGAGAGTCGAGTAGTCCTATGTGCTATAAAAAAGATAGCTCTCAGGCAAGATTTATTAGAGGATTACCATTTGAATCAAATAGAAACATTGACTAATAGTGTGCAGGTTCTTATGCAACACCTCTTTA
>CBVK0101316569.1:0-11338 GCA_900067695.1 Picea abies | reverse complement strand
TATATATATATATATATATATATATATATATATATATATATATAGTCTGACAAACAATTAATGTAAAATTAACATCAAGATGGTTTTGTATTTACTATTAATTAGTGATGATAATAAAAGTTTCATTTTCTTTTATTTCATTTTCATAACAAATTATGTTTTGATATCTAGGTAGCAAATATCTTTAGATGATATATAGAATTAAAAAATGTACGCATGTAATATCTTTTGTTTTTGCTATATACTTGAAAATTTTTATTACACCAATCACTGTTCTATATTATGATGGTTTCACTATTTGTTCTCTCACCAAGTATAATGATCATAAAAAATGTTACTCAATTCTTTTTGGCGTTCCCTTTCCCCCGCTTTAGGGGTATGTTAGTTATAAAGATATGGGAATGGATGGATCGTAACGCAAATGGGTTGAAGCAATATTCAATATAACAATATCATTTATATTAAAGATTATTAATTGGAAAATAGACCTTTAATAAAGTATGAATTTATAAAAGATCCATTATAATTAAAGATAATTATTTTGGATAATGTGATTATATTAAATTTGAGTGGGAGACTCTTTCAACTTGTGATAAGGTGAAAGGTGGTTATTATATTAGCCACCCACTATACAATTTGTTTATTTTGATTAACTTTCAAGGATAAACTATGTAAGGAGGAAGCACATGAAATATTTACATTTTGGAAGACACCATGAAGCTCATTACTAAGGCTATCCATAGGTAATGGGATTCGTACATGAGTTGAACCATGATTTATATAAACCTCATTAAACTATGTTTGGTCTTAATAGAGTGTAAAGGCTAAATATTGACTTTAAGTAGTAAAAATTAATTGGTTGATTATTGTGATAAGGAATAAAGAGGAAGCATTATTTGAACTCAAAATTGTTTTAAGATAAGCAAAGGAATGTCAAAATGCGAGAATTAGCAAAATTTGAAAAAAAATTAAGAAGGATATTTTTAGCTACAACATCTGCCTCCAATTGGGGATGGTGTCTCCTAACAAGGCACAAAGAACCGTAGACATTTTCCTTCTATCATTGGGCGTGGAGTCATTTGTCATCCTGAAATCAATTCTCTAGTTTGTCTTCACATTCTTTGCTAAAAGATCCTCCTTTCGCAAGCAACAAAAGTTAGACACACATGTTTAATATTCAAAAACAAAGACTAATAATATCCATAGATAGTACAAGAAATGTGAATCATATTTGTTTTGCATATGTTCATAAAGATCTCTCTTTTATCAATCATTGAATCTATGAACCAATTCACAAGCATGTGCTTTATCATCCATCAAAGAAATATTTGAATACCTAAGTATTTCACAACTTTGATTCTTGATGCATATGTTTAATAAGATTCTAGGATAGATATGCTTGAGTTGGTTTTCATCTTCATCCTTGCATTACACCTATAAAATATAAAGATTTACTAGAGAAATTTTTTGTATTCAAATAAGTTAGACAGGTTAGCAGTACATATGCATCTCGAAATAAACGAAAGGAATGATAGCTATACAAACGCAGTAAGAACCTTATATCAAAATAAGAATGAGAGAAGCTTATGTTTATAGCTATCAAACTCCTTGTTGTGTGTATTTAATGTAGACTTTGTTATGTACACCCATTAAAGTGTGTGTCATTATTACAAAGAAATTCTTGAATTAGTATATGTGAATCTTGTCCCTAACCAGTGTATCTGTACCGGAAAATATTATGATCTTGCTTGAAAAAGATTTCACAGACAACAATGGTTAGTCATAATCATTCATATTTTGAAAGCAAGAATTTTAACATACACATATTCATATTCATTGCATGCATCCCTGTCAAACTGTAAATGAGATTTTTTGCAGACTTTAAGGTAAGAACTATCCCTCTACTTCAAAATGTTCTAAGTTATTTACAAAGAAAGAAACAAAACATTAATGCAAATATAAAATCCTATTGCGGGAATTAAAACCCTAAAGCAAGAAAATAAAGCATAACGCGGGAAAATAAAGCCTTCCTCTACCAATATAAATGAATATATAGTAAGAAAGATAAAGTTGACAATGACTAAAAATCTAAATATACTAAAAGCAATGAGTTTGGTTATGAAAGATAAAGATTATTTTTTCTTTGTTTTCAGTCTACTTAGATGTTGCTTAGAGTAATCAAACACAATAAGTTAGGCTTGAATGTTAAATCTCTAGTTGTTCTATGTCTTTCTCAAAGAAATGATTGATGGGGGTTCATTCACCGATAACATGACCATATGTGTTGAAACAAGGCTAAATCTGAGGGGACTTTAATGATGGAGTATAAAAGTATAGATACATATGAGCACCCTCTCTTGTTTTTCAATGTTGCTACATTATCAAAAAGCGTCCATAGCCTATGGTGTAGTCACCCTGGCATCATAGGCCTTGCTCCACTGTCAGTGAGTGTCCATAGCCCCAACGGAGATACCTACATTTCCCAACTGAATTTCCTTTCACCATCTCAATTTATTTTTTGTTTTAATTTTTATTTATGTTATAAGAATGATGAGATGGGGGCAATCAATATGTTTTAAAGATGAACGGTTTTAAACATGAAGAGATGATGCCTATTAGTGAATATGAGTTGGAAATGCACACGTAATAAAGTATACCCATTTAAAAATGTACATCCCCACAGCTTAAACATTATCTATCCATATAGATCAGTTATCCATTAAAGTTATGAGTGGATGTGGAACTTTGAGTAAGTTAAGATGAGCAGTTTCAAAATTTGACAACCCAGCCGACTCTTAGGACATGATTACAAAAAGAGCATACCTTTCAACCTAATTATGAGGAAAAGTAATCTTTTAAATATGTTTACCAATCTCATCATGATAGTATACTAGGGATGAAGTCATCCAATCAGGGATATCATTTCCACTAAGACTCTATGATGATGAGAGAGAAAAGTTTTATTATATCCCTCATTATATTTTATTTTATTTAAATCCCTAACTATGTTTATTAAAAGTAAATTAAAAAACCATAAAGTATATACAATCAAACAACTATACTATGCTTTGAAAGAAGCTTAGTTATATACATAAATTCCTAGTCTAATTAACAAAGTAATTGGGTTAGGTATACTCATCTTTCCAATGCAACCATGAAATCGTTTTGTTAACAAAAAAGAAACTATGAAGGTCTTTGGTCAAAAACAAAATAATCAACTTGCATAATAGTGATCAAACTTGAAAAAAAATATTATACTTACAACCCATAAGCAATGCATTTGAATGTCTATAAGCAATTGATGTTTTTAATAAAACATACTCGAACCAAGCTCCAATCGGATCTTCAAATTTGTTAATATGAAGCTTGTAGTTTACTAAGTTATGTATAAAATATCCTCTTTATGTTCATAAAGTGGCAAACTAGCTGCAACTATGCATCTCTCTACCTCATCTATGTCTTTGTTGACATCTTCCTCTCTTTCAAAACACTGTAGGATATCTCCTTCACTTGCTATGCCTTTAAATCTTTTGAATATTTGCCTCATTTGTATGACTTTGTCCAGTTGTAAGCTTTAACAAAAGTTTTCAGCATAATCCTTTATGTAGTCATTATCTTGTAAACATTGAGGTACATTCTCCTTATCATAGTAATGAGAAAGGATTAGTATTGTACCCATACTACTATGTTGCTCATCACGTATCAAATAATTTGAATCTTCATCAAGTTTTACATCAGTTTTATAATCATGAAGAAAAGATAAGGATAAATAAACATTATAAAACATAGTGTCATGTACCAATTCATTTTTATCTTCATTTGTAAACATACATTCATTTTGCTCAAAAACTTCAATTGATTGTTGATTGTTGATTGTCGAGTTGTTCTTCAGAAGGCTTTTCATTACTGACATAGGTAGGTTCACTGGTGGAATTTTTTGTTAATGATAAAAGAGAAATATAATATTCATGTTTATGTAAATCAACAAAATCATCATAGTCATCATACCTAGGTTGATTGCCTAAAATTTTTGAAAGTGTTGCTTGCGAAGTTTTTTGTTCTTCAATGCTTGCATCAAGCACAAAAATTTGTATTTGATGTTTATCGTGACTGTTAACTTTTTGAAAAAAATAAATATTGACAATAATTATGAGCAAAAACCCTTTCAAATAAATATGAATTTAAATCTTCCTTAACTAAAACTCAAGTGGATGAGTTATAAAAATAGTGATTATCATATTCATCAAAATCATCATAATTAATTGAGTTGCTATTAACTTTTGAAAATAATAATGAAGAATCATGTGCAAGTTCATTAATAGTTCGGTCTTCAAAAACTGGACTCATGCCATCGCCTACACTTGCCATAAACTGGACTCATAGAACCAAAACTGGACTCATGCCATCGCCTACACTTGCCATAACACATGGTCAAAGCCTCTCAACCGTCCATGGAGTATGTTATTTGTGTTCCAGGGCCACAAATATGATCGCTTGATGAGTTAAACTCTGATATAGTCATCAATCGACAACCCTATCAAGGAACTCATTTTTCACTCATTTTACAAATGCTACAATGAGAAAACTCTGCTACAAGGCATGCGATCAAAACAACTTTGTGAATGTTCTGTCAAGGCCGGTCAACTTGTAATTTATAGGAGCTTGAATAACCTACATCTTAGTCACAAAACTTTTATGTACCCTCATAATACTTTTATTTTGATACTACATTGAGCCAAGGGCTTTTTAATGTCCTTGTCATTCATGTTCTCCAATGTCAAAGAGAAAAGAGGGTCGTCGCTCCAATACCATCATAATCCACCAAGACACAATTAATTCCATCTCATGTGTTTGGATATTAGGTTTTACGAACCCTATCTTTCTCTTTCATTCATTCTTGTTTCCACGGTAAAAGTAAAAGGTTGGCAGTAAACCCTATGATTTCTCTACCCGTCTGCAAAATTTTCTCACAGGACTTATACCATCTATTAGTATAAGATTGAAAGGATAATCAATTAAACGAAGATTAAAAACGTAAAGTTGTCAGTGATACATTAATTCTTGCTCTATGCACCTTGGGCTTGAAGAGGGAAGGCAACATCCTCAAATTCATGTAGTCATTATTGAGGACATGTGAATTATGATGTATTAATGTATTGAGTATTTGAAGGATATTCTCCTATTCTTTAAGGAGTTATTATGTGACTCATCTCTCTTATCTATATTGGAGTTGTGCTCCACACTCACATTGGTGCACATGGTGTGTACTTTTGGTTTATTATGATATTCTAACCATTTGGATCATAACGTTTGGTATCAGAGCATTGATCCTAGGGTTTTGCTACTTCAAGGGAGTAATCTTGGCATTTTTGCTATAATTTTTTCATTTTAAATTTTTAGACTATGAAATTTTTAGGATGTTGAGAAAAAATTACAATTTTTTCTTGGTCAAAAGTTTAGGTTCTAGGTCATTTTACTTTCGAAGATACATCCTATACAAGTTAGGGCATTATACTAGCCCTGAAATCAATCTCAAATGAGTCATTTTAGGAATTTCTTTATAATATTTTTTCTGCAAATTTTCGGACTATGAAATTTTCAGATTATAGAGAAAGCATAACAAAGTATCTTGGTAAAAATTTCAGGTTTTGTATGATTTTAATTTCGAAGATACATCTTGTGGAAGTTAGGGATTTTTACTAGCCTTGAAAATCGTTGCAAACGAGTCATTTTGGGCATTTCGCTATAACTTTTGTTTGATGACGTTTCAGACTCTGAAATTTTTAGGATCTCGAGGAGAAATAGTGAAGTACTTGTGATGAAAATTCAAGAGTTTGGATCGCTTTAATTTATGAGTTATAAGTTGTGGAAAGTATGGTTATTTGACTAGTCCTATAACTAGTATCAAACAAGCGTTCTAGGTAAAACAATCATATATTCTTCAATGCGGGTCCAAATTTAGTGCAACTAGTTTCAATGAAAATATGACACCCCATAGCATTTATGGTATACATTTAAGAATCATGTCTAAAATATTGGACATGTGACATTCTATACAAGTTCATCTCTAGAAAAGGCAAAAAATCAACAAGTTTTGGGAAAGATATCATAACTTTTACTTGGCACATAAAATTTTGGTCAGACTTGTGGAATTATAGAGAAGACATATCAGAGTAATACATATCAAAATTTTAGACTCGGAAGGGTTGTAATTTCGGAGATACATCAAAAGGAAGGTCGACAAGAAGGACAGACTCCAAATCAGGGTTTCAAAGGAATGCCACTTAAAACTATTCCAACTTTTGATTTTGATGTCCAATTGAGTTTATTCAAAAGCCAGAAAAGAAAAGAAAAAATAGAAGAGTATATTGGAAAATTTATTATAACTATTTGAGATTATTATCCTTAATATATTGACGTTGTAAGGGGAGGATTGGGGTTAGACCTCAATTAAGAATCAATGGCAATACCTTAATTTAAAAAAGATGGAAATGAAGATGAAATCAATCATATGGAATGGTTGAGGATGGAAAAGGAATATGATATGACTCCTTCAAGGGAAAAAAACTATTGTTTGGTGAAGCTTGGAAGTGGTGGATGAGTATTGATAAGGATAATAAATGGAACATGACATGAGCAAAATTTGAAAAACTATTCTCGGATAAATGGATTAGGGATACAAAAATTAAAGAAATGTATGGAATTCAAGACGAGTTAAAAGAAGAAAATGAAGAGATCAAGACGAATGGTGATGAGCTATCTAAGATATAATACTTGAATGAAGCACTCATTAAGGAGGTTCAAAAATTAAAACAGGGGAAGAGTAGTGAAGGGAAGTGGAAAAAGGATGAGGTAAGAGAAGAATTGAAAAAGAAAGATGAACAAACATGTAGATGATGAAACCATAATAAAAACTATTGGATGAAGTGAAGAGATTGAAAGAAGAAAAGAAGTTTTGTCAAAAACAAGAAAAAGAAAGGATATTAGATGAAGAAACTACCAAAAGACTTGAGGAGGAAATTTACAACAAGGTTGATGAAGCCCTAAATATTGATGAGGTAAAATCAGAAATGCAATCCAAAATTAAAGAAGGACATTAGAATTTGATAGATGGGGTCACATTGCAGCTTCAAAAGGAGAAATAAGACAAGATTCAAGAAGGTCACTAGAAGATGCTTGAAGAAGGTGAACTTCGTCTAGAGGATGTACATGTTAAATATGATGGTATTATCTCCAAGACTAAAGAAATCAAAGACCAATCAAAGAGGATAGATGATTCCATTGTCTATGAAAAGAATATATATGAAATAAGTATGCAGAGTCATGAGTGAAGGGAAACCATCAAATGTGAAACCATATTGACACCCTCATTATCGAGAAAGATTTCAAGGAATACAAGAAGATCAATATCAACATTATCAAGGAAGAAGATGGAATAGTCATCAATATTCATGGAACATGGCATCACGAAACCATTATTCAAAAAGCTATTATCAGAGACCAACATCTACTATAAATTAGAGAAGCTTCAGCAACAATACATGGAATCAAGGGAAAGAAAATTATGCAACAACCAACCACCACGGATTAAGACAAAAAATAATTGACTTTGGATGGATGGATCATCATCAATGGAAAGAAGAAAGCAGGAACATAAGAAAACCATATTACTTGGTTTTATCACATGTAAAGTCTTTAACTTCAAAGTGTTGAGGACAAAGATTTTTGAAGGAGGGTACTATCATATTACCCCAAGGGGGGCAATATATGGGGTTAAATGTATATGCTATGACCCTAAGGATGAACATATATGGGGTTAAATGTACATGTAATGTGTAAATGTAAAGGTAATAGGGTTGGCCTAATAATAATGGGGCCACATGTGCAATGTGTGAATATATATATAGAGATCATGTAGTCATTATTGAGGACATGTGAATTGTGATGTATTAATGTATTGAGTATTTGATGAAGGTTCTCATATTCTTTAAGGAGTTATTGTGTAACTCATGTTTCTTATCTATCTTGGAGTTGTGCTCCATGATCACATTCATGAACATGGTGTGTACTTCTAGTTTTTTATGATATTCTTAGCATTTGGATCATAACAAGAATTTTGGCAAGAGTCAAATCAATTGACTAACTTGAATAGTGCTTGGAGAGAAAACTCCATTGAAGAAGCCATCATAAAATGGTGTATGAACAAGGAACTAAAGAGATATAAATCTCTTCCTCTAACCATAGATTGGGGAGTTTGGTTGGCCTGAAAATCCAAACTTTTTGAGGATAAGGATACCCTGCCATTGAAATGTGTCATCCAAAGCTCGAACATTATTTCCTTTTTTCCTTATTTTAAGGAAGTGTGTTCTACAAAATGAACCTATGAAGAAGCAATAAACAAAGAAATCTCATGGACTTTCTTTGATGGTGCCTCCCTAGGAACCCCCCTAAAGGAGGGGCTAGGAGAATACTACATCTATACTCCAAGCACAATATCACTTTTAAGGTTCGGTTGGGTAGTGAAACAAACAACTTTTGTGAATTAATGACACTAAGGTTCGGTTGGGTAGTGAAACAAACAACTTTTGTGAATTAATGACACTAATCTAGTCTCAATGCTAGTTCATAAAAATGGAGTTTCTCAAATTCAAATATTTGAATATTCTCTACTTATTATACAATGGATGAAACGAGAATTCACCTTGCGGAAATTCACTCTGCAACCTTTATTTCATGTCATACTAAGTTTAAAATCAACCTTCTCTCATGTTTCTATTATGTGTGTTTACATGGACATGAGCATTGAAGAAAATTAGTTTTCTAAGAAGGAGTTGCACTAATGTATTGGGTATTCGGAGAAGGTTCTTCTATTCTTTAAGAAGTTATTGTGTGACTCATGTCTCTTATCTATCTTGGAGTTGTGCTCCACGCTCACATTGGTGAACATGGTGTGTACTTCTAGTTTATTATGATATTCTTAGCATTTGGAACATAACAAAAAGTTTTGCAAGAGTCAAATCAATTGACTAACTTGAACAGTGCTTGGAGATAAAATTCCATTGAAGAAGCCCTCATAAATTGGTGTATGAACAAGGAAACAAAGAGGTATAAAGCTCTTCCTGTAACCATAGATTGGGGAGTTTGGTTGGCTTGAAAATCCAAACTTTTTGAGGATAAGGATAACCTGCCATTGAATTGTGTCATCCAAAGCTCGGACATTATTTCCTCTTTTCCTTAGTTTAAGGAAGTGTGCTCTACAAAATGCACCTATGAAGAAGTAATAAACAAAGAAATGTCATGGACTTTCTTTGATGGTGCCTCCCAAGGAACCCCCCTAAAGGAGGGGCTGGGAGAATACTACATCTCTACTCTAAGCACAATATCACTTCTAAGGCTGGGTTGGGCAATGAAACAAACAACTTTTGTGAATTAATAGCACTAAACTAGTCTCAATTCTAGCTCATAAAAATGGAGTTTCTCAAATTCAAATATTTGGATATTCTCTACTTATTATACACTGGATAAAAGGATAATTCACCTTTCCGAAATTCACTCTGCAACCTTTATTTCATGTCATGCTAAGTTTAAAATCAGTATTCTCTCATGTTTCTATTACGTATGTTTACATGGACATGAACATTGAAGCAGATTAGTTTTCTAAGGAAGGAGTTGCACTAGAAAAAGGGATCTAGAAGATCACTACTAACTATCATGCACACTCCTTTGAATACCTTCCACATACCTTCATCATCCCTAGCTTTAATATCTTTTCTTTGTTAGATTGCTTGGATTTGTGTCTTCTTGAAGGAAGGTTGGTTGAATATATTTTTCATGTATAAAGCAAACTATATTTTTAAAAACTTTGTTAAGGACTAAGGAGTGTGGTTCACTAATGGAGATACATGATTAGGATGGTTCTTTTTTGATTAAAAGTTTTGATACTCAAATATGTAAGAGTAAACATTAGACTTAAAGCTTGTAAAGGCACACCAAAAGGTTAATCAACTTGTAATTTTGTTTATATAAATAAAATTGTTTGATTTTTTTCCTCGGAAAAAAAATTCACTTTCAAGTTAGTCTCAAAAGTAAATAAATAAAAAATTAACTAACTTAAATAAGATGAACCAAGATTTATAAGTGTCTATGTGGATCGTTCTTGCAACTTAAAAACGTTTATAATTCAATAAATTTAGTCTCAAGAGTAATATGGATTTAAGTTAGTTTTTAATATTATAGTAATTAATAAGTCTTTTTTTTTTAATTTATATAGATGAGATATGTAAATGTATAAATTTGATTTAAAAAAAAAAAAACATTTTAATTTTGGATATTCTAAAAACCCAAAATTTTATATATAAATTATTTTTTATTATATAAACATTAAATAAACTTAAGTTATATTTAAAAATTTATATATAAATTGAATATGAAGGTTTCCACAATTGATTAATTGATTATAATTGATGAAGATTTGTTGGTCATATTAGCTTCCACTCTTAAAATCTTCATTGATTATGATCAATTGTAAAAAGCTTCATACTTAAAATATATATAAATTGTTTTGATCATTTTGATAATTTAATAAAATTTGAAATTAAAATAATTGATACTATTTTAATAAAATTTAAAATTAAAATAACTTATATTAATTAATATTTACATATAGATGAAGAATTAATTAATAAATGGTGGAACTAAAATATTGATTATTTTTTTTATAAGAATCAAAATAATTATAATAATTAATATTAATATTTAAATATTAAATAAATCAATAAAATAAAATTAAATATTTTCAATAAATTTGCATTTTCGACATATTCATATTTTCAATAAATTTGTATTTTAGACATATTCATATTTCAATAAATTAAAAAATATAAGAAAACAATTTTTTTTATTTTTTTCAAAATTTAAATGAAAGCGTACTTTAAAGCAAAAAAAAATTAAATGAAAGTATACTTTAAAGCAAAAAAAATTCCTGAATTTTTTTTTTAAATGAAAGCATACGTTAAAGCAAATTAAAGCAAAAAAAACATGAAATGAAAGTATACTTTAAAGCAAAATTCCTATTAGGGAAAAAAAATTAAATTTATCCCCTTCATCGCTTCCGCCATATATTCCAGGACCTTCCATGGAATTGATTCACACCGAGCCTTCTTTTCGTCTCAATAAATAAACATGTCGATGGAAGGCAATAGATATCAGTGAGCAGGTTATTGTCAGACTCGTCTTCGTTTCTTCTTGGATTCAACGGTATGTAATTTCAGGTTTTTGATAATTTCACGGTTTCTGGTGATGACGCGGGGATTTTATAATTATTCTTTTTCCGGGGTTT